>JXSR01S063813.1:35012-53449 GCA_000969725.1 Ophiothrix spiculata
GGTTTGGTGAGTCAGTCGAGGAGAGAAAAAAATCAAAAGGAAAGAGAAGAAAAATAGTTTTTAATGTTTTGAAAATCATTTAAGAATTGCCTTGGGCTTGTGAGACTTTGAATTTCCCTTTGTTTTTGATAATTTAAATGTGAAAAAGCTAAAAGTTTTGCATGCTTCGCGCGAAATTTCAGGTATTATATCAATATTCAGTCAAAATTTGTGAAGTTTTGCGTAAATTTCAAGATTTGTAAACAATTTTTAGCTAAATTAACAAATTTTTGTCAGTTATAAGAATGGTCTATACACAAAAATATGTGCCAAAACGTAGCAAACGCAAAGATTTAGACACACTACAATTTCGACAAGTTATGACACAACTTCGGGACAACTCCGAATACCTCCAATTTTGTTTCAATACAGGAATAAAATTGGTGCCGAGTCTGTGACCACCTTTTTAAATCTATGTAATTTCTTTCTTGCTTTTGTGTATGTTGAGATGTAAAATAAACTAAACAGAAAACATAAGATATTGCTCAGATTTAAGCACTATTTTTTCTGACATTTAATCACAGGAGCCATCGTGGGATGAAGCGTTCACATTTGATATCAAAGACAATGATAAGTACCTAAATTTATGTGTGTGGCATCGAGTGCAGACGCAAACGGGTGAAAAGGACATATTACTGGGCTATTGCTGTGTTCCTTTAGTTGATGTAGCGCTGCAGTGTTTAACAACTCTATCTGGAGAACATCTAGAACTATTCAAATTACAGCCACCAGAGCAAAGAGCTGGTGCTTCGTAAGTATTGATTATTTAAGGCTAGTGGCAACCCATCATTTTTGGCAAAGTTTATGCCCTGTCAGCAACAGAAAGTAAATCCATATAACAGTATGCATTCATAGAAGTGAATTTAGCATACTGAACACGATTGTTGGTTTTTGGCAAAAATGTGATTTTTGACATATGGCTGAAATATATATATTTTTTTTTTTGGTGTTGTGGCTTTCAATAATTTTTTTGGCACCAAAACCATGATTTTTTCCCCTAGGAGCAAATTTGACATCACCCTAGTGTTCGGCATGTGAATCAATTCTGAAAAATATGCTTATATAGACTTAGCTGAGTAAGAGAGCGAAAACTTTTTCAAAATTTATGGATTGACACCAGCCTTAACACCAGCCTTAACACTTGACTAGTTTATGTAGCCTTTCACTTCTGCTTTTGTGTATGATCATGTAAAGTTTGGACCTCAATATCTTGGCTGAGCTGAGAAATGATCTTGTTGCAATACGCAATTTTATACGACATGCACACTCATTTTGTGTACAGTTTGACGTATTATCTTCTACTCTACTAAGGTATACCAACTTGTTTTTACACCCAAATAAAAACTATTTAACATCTAGTGCAAGTTAAACATTGAAATAAAAACTAATTTATAATCGGAAAATCCAGCTAAATAAAGAAGAACTCTACATATTTATGTATGTTGCACATCTTTTTAGACAGTGATGAGATTTAACTTTTGGTTTGACATGAAGACAAATCATTTGTGCAATGTATTTTTGTGCAGTTTGTCTTTATTACGTGCAACCAAATATCTGTACTCATCTACAGCGTGTCCAACCACCTCAAGTACAAGCCCCATGGCTGACGACTCATTATATTAGTCTGTTTTCTACTGTCTACATCTATTGTTTATCATTCATATGTATTCCGTTATTCATTCATAGACTTTTACTCATGGCAACGTATTCAAATAATTTGGTCTTCCACCAATCGGTAACCACACACAGAAAAATTATGTCCCACAGATGACACTCAAGAGGGTCTAGCATATTTTACCCTACTTGGAATACTAGAACATGCTAGACACTCTTGAATGTCATCTGAGGGACACAATTTTCTGTGTGCATATAACAGAGACAATGATTAAATACATTATACAAATATTGAATGCCTGAGAGTGCAATAGTACAAAATATATCATGAGGTCAAATTTGGACTTTTCTATTTCACGAGGTGTAGCCGAGTGAAATGGATCAGTCCAAATTTGACCTAATGATAAATTTTGTACTATTGCATGTGCATAGGCATTCAATATTTGTTTTATATCATGATATCACACAGGTTTGTTTCATGCTGTGCAATGCAAAATAATTTTTGCACGGCTCAAATCACTGCAATCATGATATAAACATAAATTAAGAAATAAAAATAAGATTCAAGTATCTACTAGAAATTTGAAAGAAGGTTGAATATCATCATAATGCTTTCTTCATTAGACATTAAAGTATGTGTTCCGATCACTTTCACTCACAAAATAAAATTGGAGATTTTGATACCACATGAAAGCGCATATTTTTCTAATAACCCCAGTAAATGTTCAAGCCCATATTATGTTTCGTTGAAGAGATATGATCAAAAATGTACTGAATTACTGGAATATTTTGTTAACAAAACTAAATATCCTATAGGTTTCTATGGGTCGTTCTCGAACACATTTTTGCCTGTAGCGTGAGTTTGGTTCAAGGTATACGAATAAAACTTTACAATAGCTTTAGGTGATGACCCTTCATTCAAACATGCAGAAAGTATATGTTAAAATTTTCACCACATCGGAATACCTACCTAGGCTAGTTCCTTTAAGCCAAATTGTTTGGTGGGTATTAATAATCTACCACAAACAAATCCAATAAGCTAATATAATCAAAATTCATAGGTGAAAGGGGGTTTAAATTAATAAATACTTTATATTACTGCTTTACGTGTTTTGACTGAAAGTATAAATATTAGTTTATGAACTTGTGTTTTTAATTCTCATGCATTGTATTATTTTTCAGACGTCACCTTGGTCACTCCCACCTATACCGGCACTCTGGTTTTGAGAACCGCCTTTGTCATGGTGACATCTCCCTCTTCTTCCAACACACACCGTCAGGTGAATTTAGGCCGAGTAAAGATGAGATCGCCGCTCAGGAGAGCAAGCTGAATGACATGAAAGCCAAAAGCACAGCTGCTGAGGAGAGGAAGAGGGCACAGAGGAGAACCATCAGACCTGATGAACTTAAGTGAGTCAATCATTAAGAACCACTTAAGGTGAGATTCCTTTTATCTGGTTGCGGTGCGTTTTTCACAGCACTGTAAGGATAGTGGTATAATGTAAAGCACAAAATTGAATGGTATCAGGATCGGGTTGAAGCTGAGATTCAATTTGGACCATCCGTTTTCAATGCAGTTTCCATGTCGTCATCTTCTCTGTATGAAAAGTTTCTGCACAACCAAAACGCATTCAAAATGGATGAATCTCGTCAGGGACCGAAGGAATCACTATCACTGCATGAAAACCATTATATCGATTCAAAACGCACTGCGTGCGGAATGCATGCAGAACCGCATTGAAAACGGACGGTCATAACCGAATCTCAGCTTCAACCTGATACCATTCAATCGTGTACTTTAAATTATACCAATACCAGTACCCTTACAGTGCAAAACACACCGCAACTGCACCACAAACGGATAAAAGGAATCTGACCTTTACACCTGGCAAACTCAAGTTAGTCAATGATTAAGAAGAGCTAGGCCAGATGAGTTCAAGTGAGTCACTGATCATGAACCACTAGACCTCATGACTCAACAGATGAATCCAAGTAGAATAAATTAAAATCTCATCCAGACACTAATTTTTACCAAAAAATCTTTAGTGTCTCAATGTTCAAAAGTTACGGAAAAAAAACCCAGCAAATTCATGCTTGGGTTAAGCAAAAACTTTTAGAAATGGGTCCAAATTTGTGAAATTGTGGAAAAAATTGTCAGATCAAAGGTGTGTTGGGGTATTTTGACCGCTGAACATAAGCATCTTGCTCATGTTATGTGAATGCACCCAAAGCATCCAAGTGGGATTCTCAAGACAAGTAGATTGGCAATGTGGAGAGAGTAACTAGGTTTCTCTGAGGGAGATGTAGGGATCCCATAGATATAGAGCGGACAAGGCTTGAGAGGGGAGGTACCATGCAGACTCATGCCACTTTTATCCCAGCATGGGGATCAAGATGCAAGTATTCTAATTAAAGGAGAGATAGCATACATACTTGGTGCCATTTTCATTTCAGCATGGAGATCAAATAACAGGTATTGATTTTTTTTTCAGATGATTCATTGACATTGCATCTTGCATGCACAAATATTGAAAACGCATTCATCTTTGCATTCAGTTTTGTGTTCTGTTCGTCAGTGCACTTGAAGGTATAGGCAGTCTGGTATTTCCCCTATATAAATATTGCAATAGGTCCGCCAATCAGCTCGGATGATGTTCACCAGAACCAGTGAATAATATGTACTATTGTATTTTACTTAAAGTATTTTACTTAAGTAACTTCGGCCAAATAAAACAAATAGTTTCTCACAAAGTTGTGAAATTGAGTGATCTGGAGACAAAGTTAATTTTTTTCAAGAATTGTTTTGTTTATTTTAGATTTTTTTTTGAAAGTCATTCTTTTCCTTGCCAAAAACAAATTCATGAACATGATTAGAATAAAATATTTCTCTACTTTGTAACCACAAATGTATGCTTGGTCTCTGAGAAATGTCAACATATGGAGATCAAAACTTCAAAGTTAATTGATATACCATTAAAAAAACAAGATGGGAGTAAAAATAAGAATATAAAATCACATCTCGCATTAATTTTCAAGCCACCCGTGAGCTTTGAGACAATTTTTTTTTTATTTGGCCTTACAGTCCAAGAGTACTATAGCTCATATAAGTAAAAAGGTGGACATTTTTGGTAACAAGTTGATTTTTTTCAGAATAGGTGCAGAAACATTGTCCAGGTTTAAACAAATACTCTTATACTATTAAATGAGTAAACTTACTATCTCCTCTTGTCTAATTTGCACATAAGTTGTGACCAGGAGCAAGTTAACTTAGCAGTTGTGTTCATACATGAACACAACAAATGCATGTTAAACACTAGTAGCTTGTTAGCAAGACACCCCAATATGAGTCATTCTAAAATCTAAATCACTTTTGGTCACGACCGAGACACTATATATTCTTTTTTCATGAGCTACTCTTGAAGAGGGTAAAATAGTCATGAATTTCTAATTTGTGAATATGCCCTTAGACTAATGTCATCAAGTTATAAGAATAAGAACTTATTAGTTAAATATTCTGTGCAGTGTTCTAGAATATCTGTTTATTTTCTTGTACTGATTTACAATTATTTACAAATTAATTGTTTAAATCTTGTTTATTTTTCCAGCTTGCAACCAGGAAAATTACACCGTTTTGTTGGCACCCAGTTTTCAGTGCAAACAAAATGCGATTTCTGTACAAAGAAGGTAGGTTCTCTAATCCACAGATAAGTTCCAGTAAAGTAGGCCCTTGGTCAAATTTGTTTTACTGCAGATTTAAAAAATCAATATGAACACATTTTCAGCTGAAAATGCAACTTTTTTCAAATTCATATGATACCCAGAAGTAGAGTAAAAACAAGAAAACATACTTTAAATATATACATATATAATACACATTTGTAGAGCACAATTGCATCAAAATCATAGCGCTTAAGCATAACATGCATACAGAAGAACTCGAAAATGAAAGAATCTGCAAACAATGGCAGAAGGGAAGTACATTAGATTGAATAAAATTCTTGAGAGCTTTCTTGCAAATACTTATTGAGTCAGATTCTCTGATGATGACATTGAGTGTATTCCAAATGTGAGGAGCAACTGTTGAGAAAGTGCCATCAGAGGCAGATTGAAGCAATTTGATGGCAGAGCTAGCGAAGACTAATGGTTTATTGAGAGTCTTGTCGATATGCATCGATCGATGCCCATAGACGCGCAGTCTTTACTCGCGTTATGCACAAGGAATAGCGCGTGTACCAGACTGTGCATCGATGGGCGTCGTGCGATGCATATCGACAAACTCTGAATAAACCATTAGGCGTCCAGAGCGGTAGAGAGTGAGGAGCCAGGTGCAGTGCCGTCTGCATTGAGACATTGGAAAATTAACATGGACAAGAATCTTAAGTTATCCTTTCCCTAACAACGGGTAGCCAATGAAGATCGCGGAGATGAGGTGTGGCATGATCTCTCTTCAAGGCACGGCATATCAGCTTTTATATTATGCACATTTCCAATGCGACTAATAGTTTCAGATATGTTATGAAAATGATATTTTACTAGGAATTTAAGAAAGGCATGAGCATCTGAAATCTGCAAAAATCAAATTTTTGCATACAACTTTTGTGTGAATTTTGCACTGTAGCTCAAAATGAAAAAAATACCGACTCTACTGGAGATTGGTAATGGATGGTCACATATGTTTAGAAGTCAAGTCAAAAGAGATTAGGAAATACACACAGGGGCTTTATAGTGCACTATGCCTCCATGATTAGCAGTCAAGCTGGCTCAATCGGTTAGGCGCTCGCTTGCGGTGCAGAAGGTCCAGAGTTCGAACCCTGCCGGTGCCAAAAGTTGAGTGTGCTTGAAATTCCCTTGGACAAGGAACTAACTGCTAATTGTCTCGTGGAAACCCGTACGAAACTCAGGGAACTGATCCGGACAGAGATGGTGCTTATGTGGGCTGATTAAGGTTCAGTACCCCTAGAGGTTGTCGCAGAACCTGAAATGATGCTTGGTGTGGAATGGAGCTTGCTTGGGCCACTTTGGTCAGCCAACACCTGTAAAGTGTGCAGAGGCCTAGTGTGTTTACAAATCTGCAAGGCATAGCGCACTATAAATCCCCAGTATTTTTGTGGAATTATTCCACACGGCCTCTGCACACTTTACAGGTGTTGGCTGACCACTGTGGCCCAAGTAAGCTCCATTCCGCAACAAACATCATTTCAGGTTCTGCAGCAGCCTCTAGGGGTACTGAACCTTGATTCACAGTCAAGGGAATTTATTATTATCAAATACATATTTGATTTGTAACTAGAATTTGGTGAGCATGCAGTCTTTGTGTGTGGTCGTCAGTGTGTGCTTGTGTAGGTGTTTTGCCACTTCAAGCTTTTTGGCAATGATATGATTGTAACACCCACTTATACAATATTTTGGCCTAATAAAATTGGTTGTGAGTCATATGTATTGATATGATTGCAAGTACCAGAGTGATAACTAAGTATAGATACTTGAAAGGAAAACACATAGAAAAAATATGCATACTGTCAATTTTCTTAATATGTAACTTTTCCCTGTAATTTTTCAGATCTGGACAAAGTATGCTCTCCAATGTCAAGTGTGTAAGCTGATCTGTCACAAGAAATGCTCAGAAAAAACACAAGCACAGATCCCATGTGACAAGTAAGTAGGGTTGATACAGTGTTATATATTTATTATGAACACATTTAAGATTTGTTATGGGTGACTATAGCAGAACCAGCAGTGTCACAGCTATGATTGATAAGCTTGGTTGGACCTCTCTACAAGATCAACGTCTTCTCAACCGCTTGCTTATGCTATTCAAGGTTCGCTATGGTCTGGTAGATATCCCATGGAGTAATTACCTCACTCACCAACCTACTTCCACCAGGGGCCACAACTCGCGCTTTACATTACCTCACATAAGTTCTTCAGTCTATGCTAGCTCCTTCTTCCCACGTACCATCCGGGACTGGAACCAACTTATAACTGACCCAGCAGCATACCAATCCCTCGACGCATTCAGATCTGGGGCCTATTTCACTAACGTCTAAATCCATTGCAAATGCCAAACTTAATCGCAAAAGCGAGAGATCATTGCAAATTTGCGATGGATTTCCCGAAACCGATTTCACTTAGATTTGCGATGAAAACAATCATCGTAAACCATTTGCGATTGTTTTGTTTGCGATCAATATCTTGCGAGTGCTTATGAGCATTCGCAAAGAAAACATCGCAAATGGAAGTCATCGCAAATTCTTGATATCACGTGATGTTATTTCGCCCCATATTTGGACGAGATCATCGTAAAATTTGTGATAGCCTCGTCCATTTAGATAAAAGTGATAAGATGTTAGTGAAATGGGAAAGCCATCGCAAATTATATTTGCGATGGCTTCCAATTTGCGAGAGCGTCTGCAATCATTGCAAAAAAAAATGTTAGTGAAATAGGCCTCTGGTATGAGGGATCGTCAACTGAAGTAACTTCTTCTTCTCACCCTTGGGTTATTTTACTTGCATCTTGTAAATACCACACCATCATCAAATGTTGTGTCTGCATCGACACACCCCATGCGTAGAACTCAAGGAAGAAAGCTATTCAGAATTATACAAGCTTAAAAAACTGCCATGTATTCAGTACTATATATTACTATAGTCATTCCCATAAATCATTATTTGGTTGTTTTTTGTTCATGACCTACTTTGCATACACAATTTGGTAGGTAATTTGAAAATTGAAGTAGAGTTATGACAACTATAAAGCTGGTTTCAGTGTTGACTGTTGTATTGTCGTACGACCAGCGTGACGTGAAAAATTCAAAGTGCGCAAACTGGACCCTGTCGCATCTCGAAAATTTTGCTTGTCTTACGACAAGCCGATATATCGATTACCCTGTCGTGATGGTCGCAACGACATAATATTTTGAGTTGGAATAAATTTCAATTTTTCTTGCGACAGACCATTGCGGCAATATGCAAATGTGTCCCGCTACTTTATGATTACTCTAAAATTGCAAATGTTTGGTCATCTGCCGCAGCGTCGTGTGCCGCAACGACAGCTACTCTGAAACCACCTTTATGTTGAATTAAATGAATAAATTATAGGTTTCCTACAAATAATGAGATTTATCCGAGATATAGATGTCCTCTAAAGGAAATGGATTACTGAAGATATAATTTTCATATGCTCTGTTTTTGTTCTTTCCAGAAACAAAATATGGCACAAGGCAGATCAACCAACACCTTTCAAACACATAGACATAGGGGTCTCACCGCAAGGCACTCCTACTCTGGCACGGAAATCTCCCCACCAATCCCCTTACCCCTCCCCTACCCCTTCACCACATGAGTCATCCCAGTCATCTGACGAGGAGGAGGATGATATTGATATGATGGTGAGGAAGTTGAATCGCTTGAAGAGGCAACTGAAGCAGTTGGCCAGGACTGAGCGGAACAAAGTGGATGATACGGATGCTGTCTTCATGACAGCAGCAAGAGAGGTAAGCTAATTAGAAGCCAATTTTGATGGCAGATCTAGAAGAGGCGCTTAATAATATACCATATCTTGATGAGACAAGTGGTACATATTCCCATACATGACCAGGATGCTGATGTCTGGAGGGTCAAGACTATCATACAGATACTGTTTTCATGACAAGCTGCTAATAATGTAAGCTATGATGCCAATCTCTCTCAGTGGTAGAAGTGGCACGTATTCATATGCATGAGTAGGAGACATATATCTGGATGGTCAAGACTCCCATAACAGATGCTGTTTTCATGACGGCTTCAAGAGATGTAAGCCATAAGCCAATCTATCTTGGTGGAAGAAGGGGCACATATTCACAGACATGAGCAGGATATGTAAGTCTGGATGGTCAAGACAGGAAAGCTAAGGATACGTGATCCTGAGTAGTCAAGACTTGTATACAGATGTTGTCTCCATGACAGCAATCTAGGATGCCAATCTATCTATCTTATCTTGGTGGAGAAATGGTGTATATTCACATACATAATAATAATAATAATACACACCATTTATAGAGCGCCTTATACAACTGTTTCAAAGCGCTGATGCCTATTATTACGCTGTCGTCAGGAAACCGTCACAATCATTTCACATTCACCTAGGAGTCGCTGGCCAGGCGCGCACCCTATCTGCACTTAGATTGTAATGTTTCCCATAACAGCTTCCTAATAATGCTCGGGTAGACGAAGCAATGAGGATTAAATGCCTTGCCTAAGGACATAACCCGTTGGCCGTAGCGGGGCTCGAACTCACGACCTACTGATTCGGAGTCCTGCTGTATTCCACTAGACCACATGAGCAGGATGTATACGTCTGGATGGTCCAGATTCCCATACCGACGCTGTCTTCATGAAAACAGCAGGAGATGTGATGTAGGAAGCCAATTTATCTTGGTTGGAGAATGCCACATGCATATGTGTGCAGGATACATGTGCCTGTGTGGTTAAGAATCTACAGATGCTGTCTCCATGACAGTGGCAAGAGAGGTAAGCTAAAAAGCCAATTTATCTTGGTGGGGAGGGAGACCCTATTCACATATCTGTCTTGCTGGGAGAGAATTACATATTCACATATATGAGCAGGATACATATGTCTGGATGGTCAAGACTCCCATACAGATGCTATCGTATCTTCATGACAGGAGCAAGAGAAGTTAAGCTAAGATGCCAATTACTCTTATCATGAGGAAGGGCACATTCCCATACATCAGCAAAATATGTTTACATACTCTGTAGTGCTTTTCACAGTTCCTGTTATGTGCTGTCCTTTTTGTAAGGCTTACAAGATTTAACAAGTTATTATTATCTTCTCTGATATTAAATGAATGCAGTTTAAGTTTTATCATCCCCTCAGAATTGTGTTGTTATAAAGAACATGTTTCCAAGCAAGGCATAATGCGCAATATGTTGCTGTATCAGAGTTTGAAAGTATTTCATTTAATTCACAGGGTCGTTATCATTATACTTCCTAAGTTGGATGAGAATTCTTGATTTTTCCCCCTTTCTCATTTTCCCAAGCCTCTCCAAATTGCAGTGGTTACTTGACGACCAGCCAGTAGTGAGATTTTTAGAAGCCCAAAATACTGATTTTGACAAGAAGCACACCACCAGTTAATTCTTTATTTTATTATGGGTTTGTGAATTACTTAAAACAACTTAAATTACTCTGTCATAAACAGACAGAGGGTGATGATCAAAATATGGTATCACAGTCATAACTTTAAAATCCTGCCAGCCATTTGTTTACTTGAACTTCAACTGTCTTTGTCTAAACTGATATAAGATGGTGTCTTAAAATAGTTGTCAATGCTAAAATGTATTTAGTGTTGTGGATGCTGATGACAAGCATGGTTTGTATTTTTCATTCACACATTGTTATGGGAACACAGTTTTTCTCCAAAATCATTAATTAAGAAATAAAGTGTGCATTAACAGCGTATTAAAAGTGCACCCAAAATTCTTTTCATTTAAATCAAATTGCAGCAATGCGATTTAAGAGACGACTCCGTAGGCCATATAGTCAGTTTCTGTATTTAATATTTGAAGCATAGAAAGAATTCATGTTTTTCTTTCTTTTTCAGATGGGGCGTGAGCTTTACATGGAGTTAAAACCAGAAGAAAGGAAAGCTAAATTAGAACTTATGGTAAGTAAACCGGGTGTACATGTTTTCTAATAGGAAAGGAGTTTTGTAATTTACATGACCACAATTCATTGCACTCATTCACGTTTTTTACAATATATTTCATTGCATTTTAAAGAATAACAAAATTGATAATCATGGATAAAAAATTAACATAGGAGGGTTTGCTCCTGCAGAATGAGAGGAAAGGCGCACTTGATGATTTTGAAAAGTGAAACATGGGTAAAATTCAATTTTCATTTTTTATGGAAATCGCATCTACAGATATTCTATATGAAAAATTTGGGCAACATATATTACTTGGAAATGTTAATTCTAATATTTTTTTATAAACAGATTCTATATTTAAATGTTCTGTACAACTTGCACTAAGATCGGTTTGGTTCAGTGATTACATCATTTTCAACTTTTTGGAAATGATTGAAGTTTATGAACATGTTTATGGAATAATTTTAAATTCAAATGAAATATTGCATATAGTCTTAATATCATATGTGCCAAGTTTCAAGTGAAATTGCGTAACCAAAAATAATGATGCTATTGTTTTCCCTGACAACCTCACAGGCATTTCTTTATGTAGGCTGATAATTAGTTACTATGCTCAATGGGGCATATAGTGCTTATACTTTAAAGTTGATTTTCAACAATTCTTTATTTTCTGAATCACCATACACGGTTCCTTAAATCGATTTATTTCTGGAAAAGGAAAAGTATGGATTGTTACATATCATTCTAAAACTGAGAATATGAAGACTGAAAATATGTAATAAACTTATTTTTGAACTTCGTAGTGTAAAGAGTGCTCCTGAGCATTGGTCAAGGTGTGCGGTAGGAGCGCTTGAGCTATCATGCTCCTCAAACATGAATTGTTTAGGTTTCCATCATCACTGGACAACTGGTATTGATCTGGACATTTTTTACATGTCCCCCTGTCAGTCAGGTCTGCTTATGCCATTGGCTTGATCAAAAATCCACTGTTGACATTCATTGTGCTTGTTGTGTTTACTGAGGTATGTTTGATAGTACAGTGAACTCCCTTTAAGGATGTGTGGCATTGATCCAAGCTATAATTATACATTATTTCATTCAATTGTAGGCAAAAGTAACATTGTCAAAATTCCAGTGACACTCCTGGCTGAAAAAAACGATGTCTCCCTTAGTAGACATCATGGTGTGTACTGCTTATTTCTTTGTTAATAGCCGATGCCTAGTTGATAGATTGCTCACTACTCCTATATAAACAGTTAGCTGTAATTGCTTGGCTTGCTGGTATAAAGTGAGACAATTAACGAGGCAGATGCAAGAAGATTAGCCTGGGTTAATAGTGAATGATTTAGTCTATAACTTTCTCAGGTTTCGTGCAGAGAGCTCAGGTATGGTGTGAAAACCCCCTTATCGTATGAGATCTCTATGATATCAGATGTGAGGCTGATTTCACTAACATTTAAATGCATTGTTCCTGTATCGTAAGACCAAACCAATTGTTTATGAATGATTTGATTTTTATTTGTGTCAAATTCCTATGAATTACAATGTGTTGTATGCATACGAAGGGTTTTACATCATTGTGAAATTCAGTTAGCTGAGAGCTAAACCCTTGGTAGCTACGATGCATTGTAAATGTTTCGTGAAATTGACCCTTTCTGTTTTCAGAATTACAGAGAAAGTAGTGGATGAAACTATTGAATACTTTAACTTTAAAGTAAAAAAATATTGGGGAGGTCAATTTTTGTTTTTACAAGTATAACAAAAATCCAACATTTTTAAACTAAAACTGTGACTAATTATTAATATTATACAAATACAACATGGTTTGAGGGGAAGTATCGCAAAATACTGTCCCTGAGGTGTTGGATGATTGAGACTAAGTCTCAATCATCCAACAACGAGGGACAGTATTTTGCAATACTTCTCTGAAATAAACCATGTTGTATTTGTTTTACTACACCTCAAAAAAGGTCAAAAATATAACTTGAAAATAAATCAAAAATCAACAAATTCAATACTTTGCCGTGAGCCATACGGTAGTACCATGCGGAAGTTTTTACTACTTTCCCCGCGTGTGTGTAAAACAACCAGGCGCAACGCGGAAACGCATACACGCGCGGCAGTACTTGAGCATTAACGCATACGCGGGAAAGTAGCTCAAAATACTTTTTGCGCGTCTCCATTATTTGACCAATAAAAAGACTGTATTAACTTATAAATATTCAAGAGGTGTAGTAATCATTATTACCATAAAAGTGGCTGATTTCATGGGCCACATGCAAATACATCACAAGTACAAATCTCATTAGAATGTAACTTAACAATTATTCATAACCTCATTATCACCATGCAAACGGATAAAAAAATTTCAGGTCATAAGTTTTCAAACAAATGCGTAGAAATGTATTTAAACTCTATTTGTGCGCAGGTAAAAGTGGTTAATATGCATTTCATACCATATTTTCAAATACAATGAGAGAAATTCTGCCTTTATTCTATAGATAATTATGGATAGATTCTGACAACCAATTATGAAAGTCAGATAAATGCCTCTTGAAATATGGCTAAATAAAGATTTGAACTCATTTGTTTTATGTGCAGACAAAATTTAGTAATATACACAACACACCATATTTTCAAATGCATTGAATGTAATTCCATTTAAGTAATTTAGATATCTATGAAATATAGACTCTGTCAAAAAATGATGCAAATGGCTGAATAAAAGTTTTGGGCAGAAAAAGTGCCGATATAGTGCATATCAGTTCTGATACGTATCTGAATTTAGAAAAAAAGTTAACATAGCTGAAATGGGTCGAAATACATACATGTACACAATTCGCGATGGGAAATTTTGAATTCACCACTCATAAGGTGTTCTAGAGGATCCCTGAATAAGTACGCTCAAAGCGAGGCTTCAGTAATGTCATCATTTCATGTGCGTGGCAGTCATGGCAATGAACAAGACAATGAATATATTCAGCTTTGCCGTACACCATGTATCGGTTTGTACAAAAGTCAATAACATTTTCATTATTTGTCGTCTAATTCTTTTTTTTTTTTTTTTCGGTTTTGACGATATCGTAAAACCAATATTCGGTTTACAAAAACCGATAAAAAACGGTTAATCGTTTTTTTAAAGTACCGTAACTATAAACACGGAAGTCCCATTTATTTTTTATTCGTCATGGGCGATGGACTGGTGTCTTGATTTGTCGCCAGTATTTTTGACCAGTAAGCTTATTCTGATGCACAAAACATTCATCAATATAGTTTCAAAATCTTTAATTTCTTTCCTCCAATAATTTTCACAAAAATATTTATTATGTGAAGAAAAAAAGATTTTAAAATCAGGAAATCATCAGCCGTCATTTGTAAAATATCAACATCGTCAATTTTGACAAAGACACGGCACATTTTGATTTTTATGAATACCCAGTAGTATGTTTAGTAAATAAAATCTACGTGTTCAGAGGAAATAACTTGATTTTATTTGTGTAAACATGTTAAAGTTGAAAAAAAATCTTTACTCATAAATATATGTATTGAACGTTTAAAATGAAAATAAGAAGTGAAGAAAAAAAGAGCTCTCCCCCGGACTCGAACCCAGGCCAGAAAATGATATACCGATGGCCTGACAAGTGAGAGTGCACGGCGCCTTAGACCGCTCAGCCACGCTTGTCGATGAATGTTAAGGTGAATTTAACGTTACTTATACTATATAGGTTTGCCTAACGTAAAAATAGCCCCTTACACAGCGCATGTATAAGGCTTACCCGTAGCGACTTAATTGACTGCCTTCCCAGGAACTCGGCGTAGGCCAAGCTCAGCAAACTGCCTTTGATTTTAGATCAGATACTATCATACTAGCTACTTACGATCAGATTTCAGAATTCTTCTTCCCAAGGAACTCGGCGTCGACCAAGCTCAGCAAACTGCCTCTGATTTTAGATCAGATACTATCATACTAGCTACTTACGATCAGATTTCAGAATTCTTCTTCTGATGCAAACATTAGTATTCTGATGCAAACATGAGTGAATGTTATCTAAGAATTACAAAAGAAAATCGTAATTTAATGCGGAAGCGGTTTGAAGTACAAAACAAGGTTTTTATGGACAAAAATACGACCTTTGAATTGATTTTTAAACACTACGAAAACAATATGCAGCCACTAGGTATTGCATTTACTGTTTGTAAAGCGTATTCCCAATCTTGAGCCATAAAATCCACATGTTTCTCGTCGATCATTATGTAGTAAAATGGTGAAATACATGTTTTTGAAACATTAAAATGTTCATAAATAGACGATTTATTGATAAAATATGTCAAATGAAGTATATTACAGTGGACAAGAAAGCAAAATGTGACGTCCAACAGGCAGGGAATTTGACTTTTCATGGTAACAAAATCGATTATTTAGCAAATACCGATATTTCTGATTTTTTGGTTTTGGCAAAAATCCATAATCGCGATATCGTTTTTGTTTTAATGATAAAAACCGAATTATCGGTTAATCGAATATGCTTAACTAATTCTAACAAAGTTTTTGCTAAATTATTTTGCTTTCTGTAATTAGTGCATGTTTGTAAGCTGTTCAATGGAATTTGCATAGGTGGAAATGACATTTTCTCAGGTACATTTATTGTAGATGCAAGAAAGATTTTCTACAAGTACTTGCCAGCTTGCGCTATCAATTTGTTATCTGCGCCACCGACAGGCGTATCAGAATTTGGATACCCTCCTTATCTTATATCTGATATGGTATCAGAATTTTGATAGATTTTTGATCTATTCAAATTCAAATCGTATCCGAATCCATCCATCCGAAGCTGAAAATATTAAGGATCTAAATTAATACATGTAATCTTGACATTTGGGACTTTTGCTCATTTTTTGGGAGTGTGTGAGTCATGATTTAAAAATAGTTTGTCACATACATTCACTTACAGCTTACTGGAAAGCAACAAACATATCTGAGAAAAATAAAAAATGGATCAATAAATGAGCAATCATAGTATTTTAGCTTAACATAATTATAATCCATAAAAGCAAAAATATGCTTTTAATTTTCCCTGATTTTTTCATTTCTGCCAAATTGTGAATTTATAAAATTATGAGTATTTTGTAGATACTGTATTGCTTTACTCTCTGCTCCTTCTAAAAACACAACCCACATGAATCAATTGATATTTACCTCACGATGTGTACATGTGACATCTTCATTTACAGAGCCGTTTGAAATTTTACAAAATTCTCACTACATTTACCGTGTGAGCTTGACACAGTTTTGAGTCAAGTCGATGTGTTGTTGACATTTATTGAATGTTTTATTAGTAAGCTAAGGAAGCAAACTTTATTAAGTGTCACACTCATGTTGGGTAAGGAGAGGAAAAATAAGTCAAGTTGTTCTGCAGGCTGTCAAATGTTTATTTACTGACTGTTTTTATGTTAGAATTTCTGAGACACTTTGAGATGTATGATGTATATTATATAAGCTGAATGATGATAACATGTGAGAATGTGAAATAAGCCTTATGGCTTCTGTCAAATATGGTGTGAAATGAAGACGGGTTTTAGGCAATGTGGGAGGAACTGTTCCTAGTATGCATACCGTCTGTCTCTCTCTGTATATATTTTAAAATTTATTTGAGGTGGTTATTTTTCATTGAAATTTAGTGGTTCATAGATATTTGTAGTAGAACTTTTTTAAACATTGATCATATAATTTTCAAAGGATTTTTTTCACTGAGGAAAAGACCTTGATGTCTCCTATGTAGACATCATGGTATGCACTGCTTATTTCTTTGTTAAAGTAGACATGGTGTGTACTGCTTATTTCTTTGTTAATAGCCGATGCCTAGTTGATAGATTGCTCACTACTTCTATATAAACAGTTAGCTGTAATTGGTTGGCGTGCTGGTATAAAGTGAGACAATTACAGCTTAATGAGCCAGATGCAAGAAGATTAGCCTTGGTAAATATTGGATGACATGACTTTTCCGGGTTTTCAGTTGAGATTTCTTGTGAAAAAAATACCATGCTTATGTGTTGTTTGTATACTTGTTACAAACAAGCATAACTAATAAATGCAAACAAAATAGATGAGGTATCTTAGCATAAAAGCAGAAGTCTCATTTGCCTTTTAAATATTTTTGACCATGAACACTTTTGGAAGCTTTACACATTTACAGAAAAAAAAGGCTGTATTGAAATATGGTAAACCAGCTAACCTAAATTTTCCACTAATGACAATATAGCATTTTCATCCTTATTGAAGACAGAATTGGGTCCCTTAAGGGTTGTTTTACAGTTCAGGGTATCTTGGCTATCTCATGTGGGTAAAAAATAAAGTTTCTTGTAATTCCACATCATGTTTTTTATCGTGTTATGAATAAGCCACATATTGATTATAAAATGTTGTTGACCTTCAGACACAAATCATATTTCTTGAATACAACTAAAATTTCATAGGGGACATTTTAAAGCAAGATCAATTCTGTTATTGTTTAGAAAGATTTTTACTGAAAGGACATGTTTTCATGGCAAATACCATCCCTTTGTTTGATATTCAATATGAGTATTTATTGTTCACAAATTCCTACCAGTTTCTATATTCTTAAAAATCTTGTCCATATGATTTCTTCTGAATTGAAAAATGCTAAGAAATCACTTCCACTTGTTGTACATAATTGATCTGCACAAATTTTGAGCAAACCAAAATGAGACAGCCATTTTTGGCAAAAATCATTACAAATGAGTGTATTTTTCTGAAAAGTTTATTGTTTTCAATCTTTTCATTTAATTGTTGTTGTAAGTAGACCTAACCATGGCCAATATTTCGTCAAAAACACTTTGGAGTCAAAGTAAGCTTCAAAAGTTAAAACAGGGCTGATATGCAATTTTTATGAAGAAGTACCCCGATTGAAAAATAACTCTTAGGGCCGTATTCCAGAACGATGTTTAACTCTAAACGTAAGTCTAAACCGCAAGTTAGACTGTCGTTTAGCTAAACGCAATTCCAAAAGAATTGATAAATTTAGACTTATGTTTTAGCTTATCAAACGGTCGCTAAACTGCCGATAAATTAGACTTGCTCCGGGGGTAGTTTAAGGTGTGTTTAAATATACGTTT
>JXSR01S063835.1:17433-28913 GCA_000969725.1 Ophiothrix spiculata
TGTAATAGGCTTAACAACGCTAAACTAGTAACACGAACATGAGCGACACCAAAACGGCAAAGTTGCACGCTTTATCTGAGAATGAGCCTGATGGAACTTTATTAAGGAACGGATCTCAATTGAGTATTTTATATCCTTCACTTAAAAGATTTTGTTTTAATTGGAACTTAGTGGTCGAATTATCTAAAAATGATCTTTGGCAATCAAATAATTTGGTTTTGTACATCGTGGTCCTTCCTTGGTCAAACCAAAATACATTGCTCTGACTTGTCAAAGGTCATTTAGAGGTCAATTTGGCTAGGAAGACGTATGACTACCAAATTTGGTACATCTAATCTTTGACCAATCAATATGATATAGTCTAACACTGTGAAGTGATATATAATTATTACCATGTTTTTACAGAGGATGCTTTCCGGGAGAGACCAGAAGACGTTCCGAGATTACCCACAATTCCAGTAACACCAATTCCATATAAAGATGCTGCAGTTCTACTAAGGTGAGTGTTTTTTTAAAGAGGTGTCACTATAATGTGGCAAAATGGAAACATTGTTTTATGCGCTCGCCGAAACTTTTGTAGGCCCAATGTCAAGTACGAGAAACCAGACACTGTGATTCGAATTATGCAGTAAAACTTTTATACAGAGGTGACAATAACATCAGATCACAAGTGTTTTGACAAACGGATGGTTTATCTAAGTAATGTATACAATAACTATTTGGGGGAGCCATTTGTTACTGGCAGTCACTAGAATCAATAATTTCTGAAAGGATGATATGCTGAACCCCCCCCCCCCTTTATTTGATTCTCTGTACAAGCAGACCAGATCAGTACAATATTTTCGAAAGGTGACGTGCTGGTAACCTACCTTTATCGTATGTGATGGCTCACCCCGAAAGGGGGGACTTTGAAGATGATATCAATTTTGATTTTTTTTTTTCTTTTCATCTGATTTGGCATTTTCTAAGCTTTAAAATGACACCTTACTTGTTAAAATTGATCAAGGCAATCAAATTTTACAACAGAAAATCTGCTGGAAATTCTTATTATTTGCCTTATTTTTTGCTGCCTATTTTCACCTGTTTCTTGAAAAGTGTTCTATCGCGAAGTCCCCCTTTTCGGGGTGAGTCATCACATATGTGCAATATCGTGTTGCTTCAAGACCAATGAGTCCTTGTTATATTTTGTTTATGGTGTGTTTATCTTAATATTTTTTCTGTAAATAGTAGTGGGTTAGTACATAGCAGTGGTCAAAAAGGTTCACGTTTCAAATCACTTTGGGTAAAAGCTCATTTGATGCAGCGTGATCTCCTGAGCACCTGAGCAATTTGACACCTTTTTCATTGAAATCGGCCAAAAAATGAGACTAAAACAATTCAAACAGGGGGGAGGGGTATGGAGGGTCTGAAAATGTGAAATTTGGGAATTCTATAACATATTTTAACAATGTTGGGGTGAATATTTATGTTTTTGAGGTCATGGAATTCATTTTTCACATTTGTGACAGAATTAGATTTTTCGTTTTCATAAATACGCCATTTTATGCAAATTTAAGCCACGAGGGCGCTCAGTTACTAGCCACACCTTGGCGTTACTCATTTTTAAATATTTTGCAAGGTAGAATTTTGATTTAATGGTTACCGGCCGGCGGCGGTATATGGCATCATAAAGGGTTTTGAAGATGTCATATAACGCTAGGGAACATTTCACGTTCACCACAACCCTATTTTTGTAAATTGAGGGGCGTTGAAGGATACTTTTGTGCTTTGCTTCCAGCATTCTCTTGGCGCAGTCAAGCACGACCAAGACATTCAATCACCTGCTTATCATTCTATTACAGATAAACATTCCATATGACCACTCAACTTAAGTAGTGAAGTGACCTTGACCAAGGCGGGGTAAAATCAAATTTGACCTAAAAATCACGTTTTTTGACCCATTTGTGTTGTTACCCCCTTGCCAGTACATGAGAAAATTGATAACATTCGGAGCTGAGTTCCATTTCACACCCAACAATATTACCTATCAAATCTAACCAAAAGCAACATAAGTTTCCAGATATATTCCTCATAAATTGACCTTTACATAAACAAGTGGTAAAAATATTTTTATTCCAACTTTATGAGCAACCGTGTACAAAATAGGAATATCCAACCAGAAAAAGACATGACGCGCCGGGAAAATGAGGAAAAGTGACTTTGCTCCACCTGAAAAATTTTCTGGTTGGCAATATATCTTCCCATATTCCTCCTTACATGATATTACACCAACTTGAGGTACATTTATTGACTTGTTTACCTATTTCAGCAACTTACGGGCTGATAATCGAATGCCGGAAGATTGGGTTGGTGGTATGGACATAACCTATGGTCTTGGGCCGGGCTTTGCGGGAGAATATGAGGACAGGTAAGAACACAGCAAAATCTGGTTCAAAGGGACGTATAACGGTCGGTCTGCGTTCATATTCAATGGTCACTTTACATTGTTTACTCTAATATATGAATTATGAGCAACTCAGCAAATGGTTGACATATATTGTGATGGAATCAGCCGGGAGAATCAGACAGTTTGCTGAAACAGCTGAATTATAAGCTTTCACATCGAGTGAGGTGCAGGATTGTGTCTTTTTGACGAAATGTGGCCATTCAATTGCAATACTCCATTCATTTTTATCAAGAACGGCGCCATTCTACTAATAGATACAATGCTGCACCTTAATGGTGTTCACATCACACTAATTATTTCTTGATGATAATCAGTGTCAATTATACACATGGAATACGAAAGTAAAAATTCTGCAGTAAAAGGTGCGGCCATGACACTCTTAATTTTGGCCAACATAAAATAATGAGGCCTTCAGGATTGAAAGTAACCCTGTATGATATGATAGTAAAAAGTTTAAATGTACACTATCTTTATATCGAAATAGTTAGTCAAATGTAAATGATGAGAAAATAAAAGATTGTCCTCCCGAGGAAAGGGATTTAACTTGACTGATCAGATCTATTTTTATCTCTGGCAGATTGGGGCGAGTAGTTGTCAACAATATTAATGATCAACGTTGGGCTTACAATGTCATTGGATTTATACGCGGGGAGATTGAACCTGGTAAGAAACACCTAGTACAATTTTTAAACAAACTATGATAATCATGACTGGCCATTGGCTAGATATTAATAAAGGTAAAGGTATAGCGGGCGACCTGTATTTACACAGGGCGGAGTGCGAAGCGATTGGGTCAGACTCCACTGTTTTGTTTTTATTTCCAATAAGGGGATGGCCACGTAAATCTTCTTCACCGCGAGTCTGAAGAATGCTGGTGTAGCAGGAATGTAAGTCCCCGGCGTTCTTATTGCCGGTGTAATGAAATACAGCGTCCGTGTGACTGAAATGTCCTAGCTAATATTAAATTGTGTAGAACGTACTTGTACATGTGCGATCAATAAATCATCAATTGCGACTTATTCCGTGTAGTTAAATTAGACCAGGACTCCTGGTTATGGAGGACACTCAGTCTCATTACACCGGGTTGTACAGTAAAGTATAGGCTAGCAACTCTCACGCAACATCAGTTTCACGCTTAATTCCGTTATGGTCTATGGAAGGCGGACTACCATTTCAGGGGGACTACGATTACTTTTACAACGGTACCTACTTGACACCACAAAAATACGGACTAATTCATTTCCCAGTATGGTCATATTAGTTCATGTGCGTTAATCGGCTGCTTGCTGCAGACTTCAAGAATTTTAGAGTGTGTTACTATCTAGTACGTTTTTGAAACAACGATAATCATTTTGATTACTTTGATCATTGTGTGTTATCAGTTAAAACGGTTTTTTATGATATGTACTTAAGCAATTAATTAGTTTACTGAACTCATTGCGCTATACAAAGTTCATGTTTGAATGGGAAATAAATCACAACATTCCGGTGCTATGAAACAATTTCCAAAACCCCTACTGATCTTGGTACCAAATCTTCATACAGTAAAAACTTTCCTGCTATTGGAAGATATTTCAGTCATATATATATACAAAGGGGCGTAGCAATAGGGTGGCCTGGGTGGACAAAGTCCAGGGGTCCCGAGTGGTTAGGGGACCCGCAAGGATAGAAGACAGAAAACAGATAGCAACAAAAAGAAAAGGAATGTGTAAATCGTGATTGGAATGATATATTCAAAATGCATATTTAAATGGGACACGCATGAATCCTATATGGTTTAAAGGGGTCTTTTGGCCTAAAACATATGCATTTATACGAATTGGTTCTTAAGAATGTTGTAGGACGATTGAACGAATTCAGACCTTTTTACAATGAATAGGGTAGTTAAGAGAGAATGATCAAGATCTATAATATGGGGGTCCACCTATATAAAAGTTTGCGTTGTGAAGTTGCAGGGCCCGAAAGGTTGGGGGCCAGCCAAGACAATTTTAACTTGAGCCAGCATACTTATTTGGAGTTGCACGTTGCCCTTGGCACTGTGCAGAATGAAAAAAATTAATGCGTGACAAAAAAAAGTACATTTTTTCATTAGCATATTTTTAAAATTAACTACATTTAGTTTTTGTGCTTTAACCACTTAACTCCCATTGATTGTGTACCCAAGTGAATGAATTTGGCACCGTGCCTATTTAAAAAAAGTGGTAAAATCTTCAAAATCTGCACTGATCCTTCAACGTCCCTCAATTTACAAAATAAGGTTGTGGTGAACGTGGATGGGTCCCTGGCGGTATATGACATCTTTAAAACCTATCGCCGGGAACCATTCCGCGTTCACCACAACCCTATTTTTGTAAATTGAGGGGTGTTGAAGGGTCATTTTATGCTTTGCTTCCAAGCATTGTTTCTCTTGGCGCAGTCAAGCGTGACCAAGACATTCAATCACCTGCTTATCACTCTATAACAGATAAACATTCCATATTACCACTCAACGTGAGTAGTGAAGTGACCTTGAACAAGGCGGGGTCAAATCAAATTTGAACTAAAAATAAAACAACTCAAGTTTCCAGATATTTTCCTCATAATTGACCTTTCATAAAAAGTTTTTTTATTCCAAATTTATGAGCAACCGTGTACATTGCTTAATATAATGATAAATTGACGTGTAGGCCTATGGATTGAAAAAATGACCATCGTCGCTTTCAAGTTATATTACACCTAATGTGTGTCGTTTTATGATACTGAGTGTCGCATTGATAATGAACACGTAGACAATCCGCAACAAATTGTTCTGTCGGTGACATGACATTCTTATTCATAGCTAACATGAAAAAATGTGGTTTAAGGCTTGAATAACCTGTTATAAAAGGAATGTGTTAATAGAGAAATGTTACAATGGTAAGTAGAGTGAGGGTCAAAACATAGTCCACAACGATTTGAAATCCCAATATATCTATTGACCTTATTCAACATTTTATGAATAGCCGAGGTCACGCCAATTATTAGCAGAGCACATCAGAGCATATGTACTCAACATGTACTTAATGTCAAACTACTTCAACACACAACGATAGAATCCAAAGAATAATGGCTAACAATTATATTGTATACAGGACGTAAATCTCTTGGATTAGAAAAACCATTGTTTTCAACCTTTTTAGCTGGTTATCAATGTTATCTACAGACTATTACCGAACTAGTGCACAGATAAAATCCAGAATTAAAATACCAGAAAAGGCAAAACATAGTGGATTGTCGTACAATTTTCACTAGGCATCTGTGGTTATTTTGGGAAATATGTAAAACGACAGTAAAAGCCTCTTTTGAATGTTACTTTCAAAGGGAGAAGTTAATTCAATAATATGAATTTCTTTTTTGGTGCTATTTATGACTATTATGTCTGGTCTTTGAGCCGTTGGGATGATATTGGGTGGCATTGTCCCTCCAGTTACGGTATTTCCAGGGAGGTCTGCAAAGATTTTGAAGTCGTCTTGGTGAACTTCAATCAATTTTTTATATGATTTTAACATGTGGCTGAGAATACTATTATGTCTCCATGTGAAACGGCTTTGTTGGAGAGAAATCTGGCAGTTATTTAGGACGTGGAGAAGAGTTTGGGTATTATTACAAAGTTTGCACTTTACGCTGACACGTTTACCCCAGGTCTTAAGATTTGTAAACGTGGGTAAGAAATCAATACAGGATCTTACAGCAAAACTTAGAACATTTCTTGGTAGGTTGTAAATCATGGATCTCCATGTGAGGTCTGATCTTTCTGCCTCAATGAGTTTCAGCATATTACCCTGGACGACTAAGGGTTGAATGTAGTCTCTCCATTGGTCGACATTTGTATCTTTGAGAATCTGTTTGATGTTACCTTTTACCGCCTCCCATTTTTGTTTGGGCGAAACGGAAGCTATGGAAGCTTTAGCTTTTTGGAAGATTTTATTCCATTGCTTGCTACCGAATTTGTTCATTTTCCGCTTCCATTGAGATTCTCTCAAGATTTTACAGTGAAGAGCATGAACAACCCTGTCGTCTCCCTTCACAAGGCCCCTGGCATAGGACATTGTATGGGCTTCAAGGTAGGTATCTGAAAGTTTGGGGATGGAAAGACCATTAGGACTATGAATAAAAGCAGGTGTTGTGCCAGTGATTGATAGACCAAGCCAGGTTTTGATACCATTGGTATGGATATGGTCCAGATTAACAAGTTGTGTATCTGTCAACTCATGCACAGTAAATAAATATCTTAATGCTGGCAGAGAATATTGAATGTACACCCGCAGTTTGAATTCGTCCCTTACTTGACTCATATTGATGTTGTTAATATGCTCCTTAACTTTGTTTTGAATCATATCGTACACATCTTTACCTTTAAAGCCATGAGTAATATTCATACCCAGGAATGATTTTATTGATGACATCATAAAAGGGGCGCGGCAGAGGTGTAACCAATCACAGGGCTAACAGTCATTATAATTAGATCAATATCGACGGGATAATTGAAACTGTTTTGTTGCTATTGGAACAATGCACTTCAAATGGTTGTGAGTCGGCCTTCAAACACAATTTCCTCTACCAAACATTTGGTCGTGACGTCACCATATATTTGCGATCGAATTTAAAGTATAATCAGGTAACAAACATTTGAGGCAATGTACATGGCAATTCAACACATGTGCAATTTATCGCGAAGTTTTATTTGGTCTCAACTCGGTGTTGAAGTTATTTTATTTGAAGTCAATTGTCATTTTGACGTCACGATCAAGTGTTTGGTAGCGAAAATTTTGTTTGAAGGCCGACTATGTTTTGACCCATAGGCAATCCTCGAAAATTGATGATCCTTAAGTGAGGGTAGAATAAGCAGCCTTTTCACAATGACGTTATATGAAAGAGGGTTTGCACGATTCGCACCATCTTCACGCAGACCTTTTTTTTTTTTAATTTCCTGCGCCATTCGGGCTGTGGCCATCTTGGAGGAGCCGGGGCATGAACAAAATCAGTTATAACTGATGATTTACTCCGTAAGATGATATGAACTAATTAGATATGTTGAATATTCTTGTCATTATCAGTTATATGATTTGGCATAATACCAAGAGCAAACTGTAATATTACGTGACTTTGTTTTTGCCGGCCCATTCAAATAATGGGAAAATGGTGTTGTGACGAAGATATGACATCACGTGCAAACCCTCTATAATAGAGGGAGGGTTATCACGACGCGATACCAGACCGTTTTCGCCGCCATCTTGGTGACTTTGTTGGGGCGCGGAGTACTTTGTGAAGTAAACAAGACATAAAAATCGGCTATAACTAGTGATTGACTTCAAAACATGACTTGAAAATTAAGTAAATGTAATGTATATTCTTGTGATCATCAGTTGTGATCTGGTATCGTGATACTGCTAAAAGATTATAATATGACGGGACTTTTTGTTTGTCGGCCCATGAAAATGGTGTTGTGAGTACCATGTGACGTCACGTGCAAACCCTCTATTATGAGAATGAGGTAATGCAGCATGCTATGGCTATGGACATGCGCAAAAGACGTAATTTCATGCGTCATCGGTCGCTCATATTATACGTGTAGGTTCCACAGCACTAATTGGTATTCCTATTGTTTTACATGCAAATATTGTGTGTAATTCAGCCCAAAATGTCACATTTACGGTGTTTCAATGCAATAAAACCTTTGATTTTCCGAAAAACAATGACAACCACATTTGAAGTGGGTTTGAGCTGACTATTTCCCCCTACATATTTAGTATGTCAAAGCGAGGCATAATTCTTGATGATTTCTAGACCACTTTTCGTGTCCTCAATACAGATGGAAAATAATCAAATATGAGCAAATATTGGAGAAAAACTGGGATTTTTCATCATGTTTTGTGAAAAGACATCACAAGTAAAAATGTAGATCAAAACTTAGCCACTGAACTCGCATTTGAACTGCTTTTGAGATGCTTAAGGTCAACGTGTTGTGTAATGGCGGCGCCCATGGGCAAAGAGTGATGCTGGGCGGTATCCATTAGTTGTGTGGAATCTGAAATCAATGCCCAAAGTTTAGCGCTACAATTGAAGAACGTTAAATTGCAAACTTACTAAGTCCAATAGATGCCGGCATGCAAGATTTTGAAACAAATCTCTATCCATTGGGCATGATTGGGGAGATTTCGAAAACTCACTAAATCAATGAAATATGCCAGTTTTGTAATAATTGTGGGTGTGCATTAAATTTTAGTCATAACCATTGATACCATTGAAAATCCCCGTGATAGCCACAGAGTGATGATAAAGACTATCCAAATAGTAAGTTCTTTTTCTTGTGAATCCTCAGATCGCTACGTCATAATCGGCAACCATCGAGACGCCTGGGGTCTTGGATCTGTTGACCCTACCAGTGGCACCGCATCAGTGCTGGAAATGATAAGAGTTTTTGGAAAACTGAAAAATGAAGGTAACAAATTATTGTAATCCATAGCGCAAGTGACCATCCGAAAACAAATTTAATTGGTTGGTTAATTCAAAATAACGATTTGACCAATAAAGTATTCTAATGTAGAAGGTACTTGATATATCCCCGGAGCAAAATGACCACATTCAAAAAGTCTGAAATTCCATCAAGAATTATGATAATTGTGCATTTGAAATTTATTTCATTTAAGAAATAAGTGACTACCTTTCAGCATGTTCAGTGCAAACTACATCGCTAGTCCTCTAAGAAGTTTTTGATATTGTTCAACAACTTAAAGGTTATTCAATTTTGGAGGACCGTTTTTAAGAAATCATTTCTTAGACCTCCCACTGTCCTTTTTCACGGGGGAGACGGCAGATTGTCATTTTTACTGCATGTTTCATGTTAGAATATCACCATTTTTATAGCGTACATAAAGAATATGTTTTCTAGATTGGACATAACCCTTGGCAAGTTCAAAATGGCACTAAGAGATTATGTCGAAAAAGTTGAGGTCTTTTTTGCTGAAACCTCATAATTTCATATTGTTAGGTCAATTTGATTTGTTCAAGTTTAGACATATTGAAATATGGTGCGGCCTGTGGCCCGATAGTTGTTAAAGAAAAGGAAATAACTAAGACCAAGAAGAAAACATCTACTAAAAACGAATTCGTACATTGCTTTGTTGTGTTTATTTATGCCAGGACTATAATAAATCACATCAAAATCAATTAAATTTATTTATTTTTTATTTTTCTGGCTGAAACATGGTGTGACCAAAGCTCCCATGGCCTACACGGTTATAGACGCCTCTGGTGTTGATTTTGATCGATCATTATAAACTTGTGCTGTTTTGTTTGCCAAAAAAACCCCAAAAAACCGACCGAACACTACGACTCTGATATCTCCTTGTTTGAGCCATGTATTACCTGTTTTTTAATATCTTCTTTCCTTTGTATTCGTCTAATATGTTCACTTGTATTATTTACGAGCATTCTGTCATGGCAAAAATTACTATTTTTATGAAAACAAAAGGAAAATTAGGCTTTGTAATTTATATACAGGGTGGACCAGTAAGTGTTATTGAATTTCAATGTCGTGTATCTCGAAATTTACAAATACGTTAATACATTGTAATGTTGTTGTTTTTGTACAGTAAATGTCATGCTATTATACTTCAAACTCTTTATTTACCATAAATTATATATTTCAAATGACAAGATATTTCTGCAAAAAGATGTTTTAAACATTCTAAATCTGAATTGATATTTCCCTTAATTGCGCAAAAAAAGATATGAATGCATTTAACAGAAAAAGTAATTATGCTAATTTCCCTGCTGTATCATCTTGTCATGTATTATTAATTTATATAGGATGGCGTCCGAGACGTACGATGGTATTTTGTAGTTGGGGAGCAGAAGAGTACGGTCTCATTGGTTCAGTAGAATGGACAGAGGTAAAATATATCACAATGGTTAGGGTTTGTTAATGTTGAGGCTCCCGGGGTTATCACAGGATGACAGGGGCTGATTTAGTCAGGCCTGGATTTAGTAGAACTAGCGACCTGTAGGGAAGTGCAGGATACCTATTTGTTGAAGATGTTTTGTTAATAAATTATTAAATTATTTATACCGGTCAAACTGTCCACGTGACACATGGTAGTAATTATAATTCCCCGCGCAAAAAGCAGCCAATCGAAAAGGAAGTATTTATATGTAATCATTGTATGTATACATGTGAGTGTATGTACAGTAGTTTGGACTTGTGGGAAAATTTGTCGTACATGTATATAGTACCCCAGGAATTTAGGTTCGTCTTTCATAGACCATGACGGAAAAGGTGTTAAACTTAGGGCGTGTTCACACAGAAGAATTTGGTCATGACTATATTTTTGCTCATGAGCAAATTCGCAGTGTGAACGCAATTATAGAAAGTGTCTCGCTCGTGACCAAAAGTGACGCGCCACTAGTTTTAACGCGCGAGTCGTGTCCCAGTGTGAACGCAACTGCTAAGTCGTGACTAGTTATGACTAATCTTGACTGATATGTGTGAACACAGCCTAATGCTTCTGTTGACCTTTCTTTTACTGTACAACCCTGACAATATTCACGTGGGACTAATACTTCTTTATGATCATAAGTCATAGATTCGTCATGCCAATACGGGGAGATGTAACATAAAAACGCTGTTCGTAGTTCAGTGTACTTTTATTCAAGAAGTTTAATACCTACTGCAACAAGTTGGATATCATAATGAGGGCAATTTCATTGTCTTTCAAATGCAAAAACTCCCATGACAATTGATTGAACAAATATTATGAGATCTATGGTTAAAAATGTGAGCCGAGTCAACGAGGGAGGTGGTGTCGAAAACGATGGTGACGGAAAAGCAAATTGATTTGTACACAAAATTGTTAAAAATTATTATTATCTTTCGAAAGTCGTCACGCCTAAAGTTGAAATCCTACAAGAATAATTTTCACACACGTTTTATTGACAAACGAAAATATCTCTTAATGCCAAAAAGTTAATCGTAGGTGATGTATTGAATATAGTTCGACGGGGATAAACTTTATCA
>JXSR01S063835.1:29738-44566 GCA_000969725.1 Ophiothrix spiculata
AAAAGTGATCCTTAAAGGATCAAAATAAAATGATCCCGAAAAAGGATCAAAAATTTGATCCCGGCCTTCTAAGAGTGTATAATTGCACGGATTAACAGTAGAAAATAAACCAAAGCCTATTGGATCAGGTTAATTTTTGAGATAATGCATGTTTGATCACCCTGTATACCAAAATTGCAGCAAAATGGTAATAGTAAGCAAAAAGTTGAGTGTTACTTGTGTCTCAAGCATTTTCTTACTTCTAACTATTGCGCAGACATATAAAGAAATCACCAAATATCTTATGCAGGATACAATCCTTTTGAAATATATATAATTTTAACCACCCTGTATATTTCATCGTATGGACATTTAGTGAACAGTTCTATTTTCTTATTGAGAACCCTATGTTTCATTATAATAAATACACACCTGTTTTGTTTTATGTTGGTAGCTGTTCAGAATAAAAGAGGTGCATGAAGAGAGTAATATCAACTTCCCCATTTTTTCAGTTGTATAACCTTTTACCCTGTATAATGTCAGTATCATTTGTATATTTGTTATCCTTGTAACATGAAATTTGAAAAAATGTATACTTTTATGGTCTTTAAATGTACATATTTAATCCTATATTGAGAAATATTCAAATGTTTGATGTTTTTCTCATTCAGTGGCATATTACACTTTTTCTGACAAATTCAGCAGGACTTATGATCTTATACTACACCGGATGCTATTGTAACTTACACATCTATGCAATCACTTCTACATCAGATATCCATCTACGGACGATGAGAGGATGTATTATTGTTAAGCATATCAAAAGTAGTTTTCTTTCTAATTATGGTAGCTGAGACAAGTTAATAGACTCACCAGGTATACACTGTATGCAGCGCCCCAAGAATGAGCATTCGCACAGGGGACCAACGGCTTAACGTGACTATCCGAACCACGGAGCAATAAGAGTAAGGTTTCTTGCCCAAGGAAACAAGGAGACGTAAACTGCCTGGCCCGGGGCTCGAACCCACAACCTATGTATTACGAGACCCGTGCTACTGTACATCGGCAACTATTTTTGATCTTATACATCTGATCGTACGGAAAATTGAAGTGTTGTTTTTAAATAAAATGAAACGACGCATTTATATTCTATAATCATTTGATTGAAAAGTTATGTATTTATGACGGATTCCTTTAACCCCTTCAGGAATATTACTACGTATTGTCACAACGTGGCGTGGCTTACTTAAACTTGGATATTGCAGTTTATGGTAAGTATGTATGAACGGTCAACTGAAAGCTTTGGACAAATGTTCTGAAATGTGTCTCTCTTGTTGATTATCACAACAGTATAGCTTTACAATGAACACAATTTATTATTATTTAGATGATAATTATCAAAGTTTTTTTTTCAATTGCTTCGACATATCCTTGTGAGACAATGGTGATTCAGTCTTATTTTCTACAATTTTCGGAAAAAAAAGATTGCTTCGAAACTCACGGCTACATTTACTTATTTCTTTAAAAAAAAAAAAGAACGAGAGGGAGAGAGGATTGAGTCCAAAGGGGCCTGATTAAATGCCCTTTTTGCATTTTCCCGAGCCAACACGTGTTACAGACCATATTGCATTTTAGCCAGTGATGTTTAATTTTGTAAACAAATTTCGATTTTATATTTTTTTTCTGATTGCTCCAACCAATCAAAAAATTCTGGATAAAAACATTATTGTGGATAGCTATAAATTATTCAATTAAGACATTTTGATGCATTTACTTAACTTGATAGATGAAACAGTAGTAACTTGCACTTAATATTAACTTTCTTATATGATCTTATTTGTTTTATTCTATTACTCTTTATAGGTGATTACGTCTTGGGTATGAGTGCAACTCCACATTTAAAACCAGTAGTTTATGAAGCTACCAAAAGGGTAAAAAAAGATATTTTCAAATATTCTTACATTTAGTCTCAAAATCAACATCTGCTATAATATAGGTATTTTAAGCATTGCACATTTTCACCCAGTCTTCTTAATGAAGAGAAATTCAGATTTTTGCCACTTTTGACAGAATTAAATTCTTTTTTTTTGTAGAACTATTAGAATAATGAGTGTAGTTCTTGTGAGAAGAACAAATGTGGATTTTTTTAGGGGAAATGTGGCGCGGCAATACACGGAGGTTCGATTAAATATGTGACTCTGACAACTTCACATCAGTTTCGGCCGTGACCGGTTTGGATTGTTGTGGACCATAGCAGAGAGTTCGTACACAACTGCCGCGGTACCTAGTTAATGAAATGATACTAACCAATTAAGGGACCAATTTCTTAAGTTTTCTCAATTCTTTCTCGCGTTGCACCATTTTTTTTAATAATTCAAGGTAGATGATCCGAATCCAGAAGATGATCGTCAGACTGTGTATGACACCATGAAAGTACGACGTCCTGAAGATAAGAACGACCCTGAAACTCTACCAATGTATGTTATATAAAGCCTACTAGAATTACTGAAGAAAGTGCCACAATAATTGACAACATATTGACCAATTATGATAATGGCTGACTTATACAACCAAGGAATGTCATCAAAGCAGAGCCTGTATGCTCGTATTTTAATAGTGGTTCCAATTAGGGTCACTCTTTGGAATGGTCACAACTGTCACGAAAACGTCACACACGATGTTTTTAAATTTATTAGATAATATTACCAAAATTGATGCTTTTTGGCAAAACCAGAGAAACTGAGAACTTGCCAGTCTCCTTGTGCGTCTGTGCTAAATCTTAAAGCAATTAAGAAAACCGTTGCCAAAAATTGAAATAAGGTATGCCTATCTTATTAGAATCGCAACACAAACCGCTGAAGTTTTAACAGATTGAAAAGAGTGGCTCATTAAGGGTTTCCTATTTTAGTTAAATCTTCATACAATCTGCATTACACCAAATACATGTATACTACGATGTCGCAGAATGCATGGTCTGACAGAAATATGGTATGACGCAATGGAATATGACGTAATGTAGTGTGACGTAATATAGTATGATGTTATGTGATATGTAATATGACGTAATATGGTATGACGTAATATAGTATGATGTAATGTACACTCTTAGAAAGAAAGTATCAAATATGAGACAAAAAGGATCAATTTTGATCCTTTTTAGGTATCAAATATGAGCTTATCCTTTAAGGATCAAAGTGATCCCAAAAAAAGGATCAACATTTTTTATCCGAAAAAGGATCAAATATTTCTTATAAAAAAACCCGCAAAAAACATCACACTGAAGTGACGCTAGCAGGGTTTGAACCCACGCCGCACTCATACCTGCTGGTAATTACGAGACCTTCGCTCTAACCACTCGACCACGCCGGTGTGTGATGAAATCAACGTATTTATATATGTTACACCATTGTATACATTCTTCGCTGTGTAGTGGATATTGGGTTGTACTAAAATATGAAACAAAAGATACGTTGGATCCAAACGCGGTATCAAATATGAGCTCATCCTTTCCGTTTCAAAGTAAACCAGGAATACGGATCAAAACTTTGATATTGTAATCAAAAAGGATAAAAATAAAATGATCCTAAAAAAGGATCAAAAATGATCCTTGTGAATTTGATCCATTTGTATATATTGATCCGCAAAAGGATCAAAAGTGATCCTTAAAGGATCAAAATAAAATGATCCCGAAAACTACTCGTATATTTGATCCCGGCCTTCTAAGAGTGTAGTATGACGTAATATGTTTTGACCTGTAATATGGTAAGATGTAATGTGGTATAACGTAGTGAGTATGACGTAATGTGGTATGCTATTATAACACATCACAGCTTATCGTGTAACATTATAATAATGTTACACGATAAGCTGTGATGTGTTTTATCATGCTATGGTCAGATATGATGATAGTTGATGCAAAATAATTCGAAATTTCTATCAATTCAGAATTGGGGGCATTGGCGCTGGGAGTGACTACTATGGTTTTCAGTTTGGTGTGGCTATGTCGTGTATTGACGGATCATATCGGTTAGATTATGTAAGTATTTTCAACCTGAAAAAATCCGTTGATTGCCGTGATTGATTTTCAATCCCAATCCAGAGTTGGGGGAATTGGTGCTGGGAGTGACTACTATGGCTTTCAGTTTGGTGTTGCTGTATCATGTATTAGCGGATCATATCAATTAGATTATGGAAGTAAAGTAAGAAGGGTTTCTTTTTCAGAGAGGTATTACTTACGTGGCATCTCACTGGTGTTTTTTTAAGAATTTATGAAAGGTACCCGATCTGTCGCCTCTCGTTAAGGTTTTGGGCTCAAAAAGGCAAAAACAAAGCAAAATCACAAATTATGCTCTAGTATCGACGAAGCTCTAAGTTGGATGGTAAATTGTCACTGTGGAAAGACGGCAGGACTGGTGAGGAAAGTTACATCGAAAAAAATTAAGCCGATCGACGCCCATTTTTATAACACGACCTTTTATTGTTAAACTTCGCAATTGCCACATGGCAACCTAAAATTTCGATTGCGAAAGGTTGACACTTTATTCGAAAGGATTAGCTTGACGACTGATGTACAAATAGTTATTGGATACTCGATGATCGGGAGTCATTTTCACAGTGCTTTTGACAATTATTAGGAAAAACGACCAAAACCATTGCTAAAATACACTTTAAATAGAATATCGATTGATATCACAGTGATAAACTGTGGACAAATGTTGGTTTTTATTACTTACAGCACTATCTATATCTAAAGCTATGTATATCTAACACTCATGTTGAACAGATTCTCCATTCACCATTGTAATAAGTGTAGATGTCAGCGGTTCAACTATAAACTATATCACGTCACAGCGCAATTTTCGGATCGACCAGCTCAATGATTGATACTTGAATGGCTGTGTCACACATCACCGTATGGAGCACATCGTACACCTAACGTACTTAACCCTTATTGTTTTGTTTTATACATTGTTGTTCGTCATGCACTCGTTAGAAATACGTATAGTACGTTATCCATACAGTTGTGTCCGTTATGTATACGTTCAATTCGTTATCAAAATGGTGGTGGTCCGTTTGGCATACGTTCAGTATGTGAAACCTTTGCACGTTATTTGTACGTTAATGCTCTATTCGTTGATGTGTGACAGAACTTTCAAACGGTTTACGAGCTTTCAACCAGGGGGGCACTCTCATATATTGGCACACGTCATGCTTCTGTCGATAGACCCCTTTTGTTTGCTCCGCTCTCACCCAATGACCCCCCCTTTTCACTGAGCTGTCACCCAATGACCCCCTATTATTTTGGAAGTGAGCCTTATAATCCTATTTTTTTATGGTGACTCTCTTCCATTGCCCTGATTTGAGAACTACACCGAATGATCCTTTTTTCGCTCAATTTGTCGATTTTTCGAAAATTTCGAAGATCAACGATTACGTAAATGTCAAAATTTGCTTTATTATATTCAAAAACTGACACCGAATGACCCTGTTTTTCGCTCTTGCCAACAAATCGCTCGGAGTGATCCAGTGTTTTGACCCTCTACACCGAATGACCCCTATTTTTCAATGTATTTCTCACCTATTGCCCCTACACTCGAAAGCCGGTAAGAGCAGGTATACGGCACTCTCATGAGTGCCCCCGGGCTTTCAACCGTCCTGTTTAAATATAAACTTTAATACGAAATGGTAATCATATGGTAATTCTTTAACTTTTACAAACTTTTCATTTTTTAACAACGTAATTTTGTAGTTTAGAAATTAGGTATAACCCAACGAAATATTTTATTCTTTGAAGGACAAATACCCTGTTCGTTTTTACTCTCTGTATCACCAATCCTACGAAACCTTCCGTATGATGGATGAATACATGGATCCTGGATTCAGGAACCACCAAGCAATAGCCCGATCATTTGCCGAGATGATGCGAATGATTGCAGACACTCATCTGCTACCATTTGATGTCAGAGAGTATTCGGCGAGATTGGAACAGACGTGGCAAGCCCTGGCCGATCATTCTTGGTATCAGGATATTGAAAACCGTGGAATACCATTGAGTAAGTATTGTGTGCTTCTTATACGATGACTTAAGTCAACGATCCTCTTGGTTGAAGGTCTTTTAGTATAAAAGCTACCATGGTTGTACTCCTATTTCACCACGAATACCGTCACGAGCCATTAAACTCGTACAAATCGACCGCTTCAGTAGTATTAGTGACAACGCAACGACTGTTAAAGAGATAGGGCCAAATTTTTCCTACCAAACATTTGGTCGTGACGTCACCAAATATTTGCCATCGAATTAAAACTATGAACGGGTAACAAACATTTGGTCCAATGTATATGGCAATTCAATAACATGTGCAATCTAGTGCGAAGTTTTATTTGGTCTCAACTCGGTGTTGAAGTTATTTGGTTTAGAGTCACTCGTCATTTTGACGTCAATTTCGACGAAAAATTTTGTTTGGAGGCCGACTATGATTTGGCCCATATACGTGACCTCGTGGAATGTCGTAAACAACTTCGGGTTAACGCGCAAATAACAATAGGGGTAACCCTAGTATGTGCATAATGAAGGTTATTCTGTGACGTAGCATGGTACATCATTTATATTTAGAGTAGATTAACACCTTAATGTCGCCCATGGCCACCTTAACGACTTCCAAATATGGTAAAAAAGGATAAGGCTGAAACAATGCACAAATATCTCCCATAGAAACTCACTGGTACACCTTAAATCATCGCAAGGCGTGGCGTATCGATTCTGCTTTTTACCTTGTTAATTCATGTTTTTCTTGCAGGATTTTTGGAATCTGCTGTACAGAATTTCAGTCAAGCATCAGCACAGTTTCATTCTAAATTAGGAGATGTTAATTTGAATAGGTAAGTGGACAGATTTTGCGGTGTTATGTAATGAGTGATAGGGATGGGATGGTGACACCTACACGGATCGAAACTGTCAACAATAAAATAGACTGGAAACTTCGACCTTGGTCTTTTCAATATAATCTGAAACATGTCCTTGACAGGCAGGACTGTGGACTTTATTCTGAAGAAACGATTTGCTTACTGCTTCATATTTTTCCAATGAGAAACATTTTCATTTGGAATGTTTGTCACTGTCTTGATTTTTTATCATTCTAATTGGAGTTTTAGCGGATTAATATTCCGATCGATAATATTGTCTGGGAACTCGAGGTCAATATACATTCAGTTGTCTGTTTTACAATTGGTAAAAATGATGAAGTCTATCTGGCGCTTTAATGCATCAAAATGGTAGTCATGGTTTGATTCTGTTGCAGACGAATTCTATACTGCCCCATTATAGGGGCCCAATCGTCTTTATCATCATATTGATATTGGATATTTTCAGCCCATTGGCCGTTCGTGGTATTAATGACCAGATGATGTTACTTGATCGCACTTTCATGATGACCGTATCACATCTACCAGGACAGCCATTGGAAAGGTAGGCACAAACAATAAACATGTCGGCTACGAAAAATGATGTGGTGTGAGAACTTCCTCCGATGATTTTAACGCAAGTTTCTTTGGCATAAGTTCGGAGTAATCTATTTTTGTCAGGCCAAGCCAAGTAAAATTAATTATTTGTTTCTGGAACATGATTTGAAAACTTCTGGAAGGAAGAATGGGAACATATATATTTATTTTACAAACAAATTATATGCTTTCAGAATTTTGGAACGGAAGGAAGAGAAAATATTTTATTTTATCCAACAATTGTATTGCTTAACAACAACAAAAGAAAATAATTAACTTTTAGATATGTACACACACTAATCTAAAGTATTGCAACATGGTCGACTGTGGTTTTGGCGCAAAATTTAAATAGCGTTTTTCAAAACGTTGGTTTGAAAACGCTGTTATGCTAGTTATAATGATATCTTTATAAAGTTGTTTTCATGTTTCTTTTCTTTAATTATTTTGATGAATTGACACTTATTTCAATAACTAGGGGGCTAGCCATGTAATTTAATGATAGCGACTGCTCACTTCTACAATGCCACTCAGAATAAGCAATTTTTTGGGATCTGATATCTGTCGAGGATCAGATGTTAAATTAATCAACTCATGTCTCTTGAAATGTTTGTTATTCAAGACTCGTAGGTTAATGTTATCTCACGTGTCTTACTTCAGATTTGCAAAATGCGCATGTGCGTTTAGATTGATACTGCTAACGCCTTTTTCGAAGATCCTGTCATAAAAAGCCTGCGTGCAGTCGAGTGTGACGTCATTTTCAAGAACGATAAGTGGTAATTTACAAACTGTTAACATGTTCCTAAAATACTTTAACATTGGTTTGCTGAGAATGACGATAAATTGGATGTTATCGATATTCCCGTCAATTGTCGCACGTTTTTCGAATCAATACATGCCAATGGAATTCAAACCATGAGTTATACACCAATTTTTGTCATCAAAGAAAGGTTACATTGGTCGTAGCCGTCATTTTTAAAACTCAAAACACTTATTCTTTTATTATCAAAACTCAATTAGACCCACACTCCTTAATGAAAACAATATGGCGTCAATTCAGGGCCGCTGTCATAAACTCTTTGCTGCCCGTGTACAAGCGTTGTTAATTGTTTCCTTTTCGTTACTCTACACATATGAGTCTACAATCCTTAAATATTCCTTCGAGAATAATTATACGCAGGTATTTTCACTTTCCAGGCAGTACTGAGCGATCAAAAAGACCAATGGGTAAAATAGCAAAAGCCTATTTTTGTAATATGATTGATGATTTTCCATATGTACAGTCTTTCATGGACGAATGCTTATACGCGAGTTATATGCATTAAAAGAATCCCCCGACGTCTAGCAATTCCAGAAATCATTTGGCAGCAAAAAATAAAATCGCACAGCCATATTACAAAAATGGATTCCTTCGGTTCTCAGGACTACAATGTGCTTGAGATCTTCATTCAGTATCTCTCATAACGTCGCCATTTTGAAAGCAACAAAAAATTTTAATGGACTGAAATAAGCTAAGGGGACTGTTTTAATGCATTGAACAATACACATTGGTAACATTGCTCAGCTAAATAAGAAATCAAATATTAACTATGGACGAGTTATACTCGCAAACACCAGGATTTACGCTATGTTGCAATACTTTTGATAACGGAGTGTACTTTCAACACAATTTCTACCAATGATTCCGATTCACTTATAATCTTATGCCAATCTCAAATGTATAAATTGTAAAACGATATACATTATCCTGACCCTGGCAGTAAGTGTCTACACACTGAAAACCTCCAACCAATGCCTTACTTTCAATACACAAACACAAGGGATCGGGATGCTGTAAATCATCTGGCCCCATGACATACATGATCTGCAAATCCATAGATGGTGTGTAATTGGACGAAAGTTTATATACCAACAGTGAGAGCGTATTTCCAGTACAATATAGCCTGAATACAATAAATGTTTGTGAGGTTTCATAAACTAAACTATAATCTGCTCAATTACTTTCCCTTAATTCTTTCTCTTCTTTCTTTCTTCTTTTCCTTTCTTCCGTTTATCTTTTCATTTCTTCTTTTTTTCCCTTTTCCTTTACTTTTTTGAGGGGGACCATCCCCTCCACAAGAAATTTAGGGAGAGGGATGTGTCCCCCGTTCCATCATTTCCACCGCCTATGATGTAAGTGCAAACCTATGTGTAGTCAGGAATTTTTCAAGTATGGTTAAAAGTTTTGAAATTTCTCGTGGTATCACAAAAGTGAATTTGGGTGGATATTTTGCTGCTAGTCCTCTGCTTGAAACCGCCCAAATAAAGTGTTTACAAAACACTGACTATCCTCTTATGCCCAGTCAGTTTTCGGCCATGCAAAACATATTAGAAACTGAAAGGCATGCTAGTTATGTTGGCGCAAATGGAAGCATCATTTGTGTGCAATTTCTCTATAATGGGAGGAAAGAAACTTTGATCATGTTGATGGATGGTGTGCATGGTACTTGCCAAAGTAAAAGTAAAGGATAAAATGCCCGTCATCCTGATTTGCTTTAAATAGCGAAGTAAAATCCTTTATAGCTCTGCAACGAAAGGGGCGTTTTGGAAAATTCAAACGGTTTTAGATTTTTAGATCACTAACTTTCATTATAATGACCATTTAAAGCAATGCGACTACCAATAAAACCCCATCGGAAGTGTCTATTAACAATCAAACCATTAATACTATTTCCGTTGCAGACATATTCTGTTCGCCAGCCATTTGAACCAAAACAAAGCCGAGTACCCAACCAGCACATTCCCAGGCATCTATGACATCATGTTCTATATTTTGGAGTGGAACCCTACCGACCCCGATCAGCAATGGCGCAACTTGGAAAAACACATCTCTATATTAACCTACATGATTCAATCAGCAGCAGGGTCACTCATGGGAAACACTGACTGGACAAAGAGTAGCTAAAGTTATAAGTTTGAAGCTGATTGAAATAACGGGATGCTTTTTTTTTTACATCCCTCAGTTGCAAATGGGATGAGTCTGTTATTTAGTCACTACGCCATTGGCATATTTACAATTTGTTTACAGAAAAAATGCCAATATCTCACTGAAACAATATCCGATGGGTAAAATCGACCAGTCATTGCTCTGTGTTGACACACACATCGGATTGATGTTTACAGTGCATCCCACACAGTATAGTGTACTACATTAACAAATACAAATGTAAGAAAAAACTTCTTCGCAGCTGTATACTTTTGATCACTTTTAATATTTCAAAAATAACAATAAATAACACATTGTGTAATATGAAAATAATATTGTTTCACATTCTAAATCAAAATACGTTTACCAATGTTTACATTACAAACGAATTATAGATTTTATAACAGTATCCTAACATTGTCTATGACTTTTTCATTTTCCACTCTGTAGGATCTTTGGTATAAACATGTATACATGTACGTATATCAATGAAAAATGGCCGCATGAGGTAACACTATAACTCAGGAAAAAATTGAAAATGTTAACTATTCCAAAACACATATATGTTACACAAAATGGAAATAAACATTCAACAATTGTCATTTTGATCTAAATTTGCATTTGATCTGATTGGGACATAAATCCGTTGATTTTGGTCCTTTTCCATTAAAGACATTCAGCAAGATATGTCACAAATGCAGCAAGGACTCATCGCCTATGTTTGGAATTATTGTTGACTTAATGATTAACATATACCTATTCAAATTGATCATACAACAACATTCTTGCAATAAATATATTATATCGCTTGCAAATTATGTTGTTAAGAAATACAGATACGTTTGTGCTAATAAAAATGGCTTACAGTTGGGACATTTATAACAGGACTGATCCAAATTGTATGTCATTGTTATCTTAAACATAACATTTCTAAGCTGTGTTGCTTCCATTACTTTCTTGGTTGCATACTATAAAACTTTATATTAATCACCCTCTTCATCTGACAACGAGCCATCAGAGGTTTATGGTAGAATATTTATTCTTACAACAACGGCAAATTAAACACGTTTTAAATAATTATATCATCACTTGTTTGGGAAAAACATACGTCCAATGAATAAATCAAGAAAACAAGTATCAAACACATGACGTCTGTCCGGTACATTTATTTCGATGATGCATATTAACTTCTCGCAGCTGTAGTATCCTATTGGTCATTGAAGTTCTAGAAACACCGGAACCACACAACGCCATCTATAGTTTACGTATTGCAATGGCGGATAATAGAGTTGATAGTACTACCAGCATGGTTGGTGAAGATAAAGGGTGAGCTGCATTACCTAGGAAACACAAAGAAAAAATCGATTACATGTACATGTCGACAAAGTGTTAAAATTGAATTGAAAACTTATATCCAATCGGGTCCGACACAAAAACAAGGAGTTCATAGTAATCTCGAAACAAATTAAATATTGACGAACACATGAAAATGTATCAGCAATGTTACAGCCATTTTGAATTTGACGGCCATTTGCTTTCGCTCAAATTCTGTATCTCAATGGATATAAAGGCAAACGGGAAATTTATGTGAATATTTAAATTGAGTAATAATTGGCAGTGCAAATGAGGCTTATTCTCAAATTGATTAGACTTGTACCACGAACATGAATATATAAAATGGCAGCCATTGAATTTGGTAACCATCTTGAAAAAATAATTCTTCATCATTGTGATACATAGTTCGGTACTGATGCATGTAAGGGAAAAACAATGAATACTTCACGGTTAAAACCTTTCATGAACTCCTTTCGCAAGACATTTTGATTTTGACGGTCAGTATGAATTTGGCAGTATCCTATCACCTGGTCACTTAGATATAGTTTAATGGAGTTATTGATATTGATGGTGATTTTGAAAGGTTTACTTTTTCATCTACATGCAGCTTTAAAACTGTTTAATCCTTTAAACTTAAAAATCAATATCACCATCATGTTCCTTGTGAAAATTCCTTTCTGGAAATGTAAACTTTTACTAACTTTAAGCACTTTGTTAAAAAGTTACGGTACAAAATAAACTTGCAAAAACGTAACCTTGAGTAAGGTGCTTACACCCCTTAATACAGCTCCAGTGATGACTAACTTTTGTACCCTATTTACCATCTTTGAGTGTTGGAAGAGCAAGATTGTTAATAGAGAGCAGTACATAATTTGCTTAAAGCTCAAGGAGAAAATCAGACCATATATTTCCAAAGAGCCCTACTCCACCTACAGTCCCATGAACTCATTTTGGGACATATTTTTTTAAAGGTCATTGTACTTCTAAATTATTTTGATCTATATATCATTTATAAATTAAAATGTGCAGGTATAGCCGTAAGTAGACATCCAGATCCATGACCTTTGTGACCAAAAATGGAAAAAAGTGAATTTTTGACCTTATTTGGCATGAAAATCATACAATTGGCCAAAATTCTAAAAAGTAAAAATGACGCAACATGCGAGTGGGTGTTTAAAATTAAAATTCCCATTCCTAGGTCATTTTTTTAAAAAACAATGTTATTTTTAGCTTGTTTGGAAGTCCAAATGGCCAAAAATGTGTTTTTCGTGATTTTCTCACCATCATGTTCCTTGCGAAAATTCCTTTCTGGAAATGTATACTTTTATTAACTTTAAGCACTTTGTTAAAAAGTTATGGTACAAAATAAACTTGCAAAAATGTATGTTAAGCAATATTTCTCTCTTGTACTATCCGTACTGCTGCTGTCGCAACTACGACTACAGCTACTACTACTTCTACTAAATAAAGGTATCATTTAGCTGAACAAAGTTGAAAAGAAGACATATGTAAAGCATCACAATTATTATTATTTTTCCATGAAATTTTCCCTCAAAACTAATAGGCAGAAATAAGACAGAGGTATACTTACCACTTTGCCCACAAGTATAGCCACAACCATTATAACAGCATTTCTCCCCTTCGTTACATTCACTGTCAATGTCACACAAACTCGCACAATTAGCTCCGGCATAGTCGGCAGACGGGGCTGGACACGATCCTTGTGCAGAGAACGTTGCTAGAGAAATCAATCAATCAATTAATCAAGTATTTGCATAACATGCAAAATGCATACCCTATGAAGGAGTCTATTCGTACAGGGGACCCACGAAGAAATGGTGGCATTATCAAAAAGAAGCAAAAAGTTTGGATACCGCTAAAAAATGGTCGTAAATAGTTCACATTCGCGACCAAAATCTTTGACGTACCAAGATATCAAGGTATCTCTGTTAATAAAAAAAAAAGGTGTATCGTTGAAAGGGGAATTGTAAAATTTTGGCGATGGCTGAAGGGGGGAGGCTAAAACGTTCCGACGATACGGAATTAAACAAAATTCCCTCAGCCAAATTATGTTACAAAGCGTATATATTTAGGGAGAATAAAGTTTTTTCCCCTAGTTGATCCCTATTGTCATACCTGCAACTTCTGTTGTACATTGACACACTTCACACCCTTCCGAATCTCTTTGGAAGCCAAACGGACAGAACATATTACATAGAGCGTCAGGACATCCTGTAAAGAGAATTGAACACATGATTTCGCTTGGAATGATGCATTTAGTGCTGTGTCGATATTATCAGTTTAATCGGTTTGGATGACATCGCTCGATACTGAACCACGCTATAGCGTCATATGTGTCATACAGCGCTTCATGGATAATATCAATTGTATACTTAAAAGGCACTGAATGACATGGCATTGGCCCGGGGGCATTGGCTTCTCGTACATTCTGGAACTTTTTGAAATAAAGGACTAAGTGCGCAAACTGAGATTTAATGTTGCTTGCCAACTCCGTCGGCAATCTGTCAACAAGGCCTCATACGGCCAACGGTCATTCACTTATGCTACACCTGAACTATGGAATAAACTTCGTCACACATACGCAACGCCACGTCAAGAACCTTTTCAAGAAGGAACTAAAAAATCACCTGTTTGTTACATTTTGAGCTTTATTATTATAATCTTGTAGTGAATCATATTGTAGTGTTAAGCAACATTTCTCTCTTGTACGATCAGTATACAGCGCACTGTCACTTTCTGTGTAGACTAGTGCGCTTTACAAAAATAGGTTTATTATTATTATTATTGCAAAAGACTAGCGTTACAAGTTGCCAAGCATTTTGGATTGATCGACGATATTTAAAATACATAAGAGATATTTGATTTCCATACCTTCTGGTGTTTCTTCACACTGACAGATATTGCACCCATCCTCATCTTCTTTATATCCATACGGACAATGCAACTGGCATATAACACCATCACAGACTCGCTCTACAACCAAAACATAGGAATAGTAGAATATTTTGTCAACACTCTTAACCCTCGTCTTCCT
>JXSR01S063835.1:76364-88294 GCA_000969725.1 Ophiothrix spiculata
AAACCGATGATCTTTCGAATGAAACTGAAAACAAAGCACCTTAAATACAAAATTAATTTTTATAAAAACTTCGTTAAAGGTGCAATTCATGATTTTGATGTGAATACCTCGCCTCTTTTCTAACAAAATAAAAAGAAGAGCAACATAATTAAATTTATACTGAAAATTACACTTGATTCTGGCCGTTCGTTTCCAAGTTACAAGCTTTTCAGCATTTTTGAAAATCCCCATAGGGAACTGTGTTGTAATTACTGCCGAGGCCCAGACAATAATTAGAAAATGATTCATTTTCTCACTTTTCTCAAAAATGCAAGCACATATGAAAGAATGGTTATTGGGATCGTCACATTTACGACTTGAGGATTCTTATAAGCTAAACAACTCTGATAGAGGTGACCTTGAGGGTGAAAAGTGGATCATGGATTCACTTTAACACAAAAACCCTGATTGGCCCAAGCTCAAACATTTGAGCGGAAACACTGCTTATGATCCTTCATATCAAAAAGTCCCCAAATCAAAACTGACATGACATTTTGTTCTCATCTGAGAGCTGAGATTTATGGCACCTTGCTTTTGGTTATTTGATGTTTGGTTGCAAAGTTACATCCACATTGGTAAAAGGCATCAGACTGTTTCAGAAAACTATAATTCTGAGAAAATCAACTTATAAGTTTTTGGAGAGAGACATTTTTCTTATGTTTTGGATGTTGAAACATATGTACAATGATAGCTATATATACTACATGAGAAAGTTTAAATTGCATTCTTTGTTTTACTACAAACACTGGGGTACAAATAATATGGTTTTGGAAAAATTAGGCTAAGGTGGTACACCATGTTGGAAGGGCTAAAAAAAAAGGAAAATATTAAATATCGCAGCTTGAGAAAACAATAAAATACATAAGGAATAGAATCACAAATTTCGAGTCCTGAAGGTAGATTTTCGACCATAACTTTTGAACCGAAGCTCCCGATTGTTGTCAAATAAAAAGCAATAGAAAGGGAATTTTTCCCTTCACTTCAATTTGCAGTTTTTATTTTTAGCCCTTCCAACATGGAGTACCCCTTTAAATTTAATGAAACCTTTCTAGAATTTCTATTATGATTATTAATAAAAGCAAACCTATGAGACCAGCTACTTGAACACACTGGCTTCTATGGTACGACAAGATCGTTCTGGGTGTACAAGAAAGTCGTATCTGCAATAGCTGACATTTTTCATAAATTTGCATTGTACACTGTATAGTGCATTCAGGTGACAATGCCACCAAAAGAATCATTTTAAGAGCCACTGACATGAGAGAGAATTTTTGAGGGAGTTATCGCATTTTAGTGACCAGGGGTCCGATTCATAAAGATTTGAATCAAGTGTACGTTTCATTGAATCAAGCATTGTTGAAAAATAGGCCTTTCAACAGATTCTAGTGCCTGACCTTTTAGCTAAAATTTGCCTTTGCAGGTAAATATTTTGATCGGGTACTGGAGATTAACAAACAAGATTTCATGTTGACATGCTAAGATATGTGTCGACATTTATGTCGACAGAAATCTTAATAGGTACCCTGGTCATATGTGAGTGCACCGCCATGGACGAAAACTGTCAATACAAAAAAAAGTAAACAAATAAATAAATAAGTAAATAAAAAAAAAATTGGGCAGTGATCAATGCATTCTTTGACTGGGCAGGGCGGCATGTTCCATGATTTCAAATTCAAATTTATAATTTATCTATCAATTAGAACACAGTTTCTTCAAGTTTAATTTTAGCAAATAACACCAATGCCAACATTGTTCAGTGCTGCAAACACATTTAAAGATAAAATGTATAGTGAGAAATTGTCTCAGATCAACTTAATATTAAGTGTTAGTTGATATTGTGAATTGAGTACTTTTTCAATAGAACTAAGCTTTCTCTGACCAATATTCACGATTAATACTTTCTTTCCCATTTTCGATATACTGTAATGATTACAAACCTTTGGGGCCATAACCACAGAAAGCGCATACATCATACAATCATTCTCAAGGAAACTGATTAATGGTGAGGATGTTGCTACACTGTCTTCTAGGAGCAGGAATAACAGGCTTGTTCCACAGCTGCTGTTTATAGCAGTTTTCACATATCGGCAAACATCATAAAGATCAAAAATATCATTTGCCAATACTGGATTCTCTGCCTTGCATATGCTACACGCTACGGCAATTTTACCACTTGGACTCTTGGCTAGTGTCTTTCTCTCATCATCAGAGGGTATTTCTTTATTCAATGAGATTGAGATCTTTGTAGAGTTCACCTCTTTAGTGTAGATTAACTCTCTATCATGTACTTCGCCTTGTCCTTTAAGTTCATCTGTAGCTGAAAAAGCCGCCTTGGTACAACTCTTATTTGATTTTTTACTGACACTACTTCTTTCAACAGTTGCTACTGATGAAGTTATTGTATGTGCATCGGAAATTGAACTTGCACCTTTAAGCCCATCTGAAGTTGAACTCGCACTTGTGATGATCGAAGGAAGATTTAAAGGCACATTTGTAGCTGAATTAATCATGGTTTTTGTACTGAAGCTACTTCTAACTGTTGTTACTGACAATGTTTTTTGAGAGTTGACTTGTTCTTTATGTCCATGTGAAGTTTTGTTAGCAGAAGTGGGATATAATGGGACATTTGTAGCCGAGTTCATGGTTTCTGTACTGGAACTACTCCTTTGTATTGTCGCTAATAATGTTCTTTGCAAGTTGTCTTGACCCTCAAGCCCATCTGCTGTTGAACTCACTTTTTAACTGAAGTGCTGGGATTTAATTTGACATTTGAAGCCAAGGTAACATTCACAGTTTCTGTGCTGGAATTCTTTCTTCCAACTGTTGCAAACGAGGAAGATCTTGGAGACTTGTATTGACCTTTTAATCCATCTCAATTTGAAGCTGAATTAACCTTTGTTTCTGTGCTAGAAATACTTCTTCCAACTGTTGTTAATGCAGAAGTTCTTTCATCAGATCTATGTACAAGTGGTAATTTAAATGTCAACACTCCATCCATGTCATTTTGTAAGGTTAGAAGTGAAGACACCTCTTTTATCAGTTCCGATGACGAACATACGGGCACGTGACATTGCAGGGAACTAAGTCCTGTTCTTCCAATCATAGCTATTGGAATAGTTACTTGCAAAACATTTGTTCCATTCAGATTTCTAAATTGCTGTCTTCTGCTTTTGTTTATTTGGTCAGAACACAGACCCTTTGACTCATCAATAGTATCTAGCACAGACAATATCATAGATAGTGTTTTATCACCTTCAAAATGAAGAGGCAATTTCATGCCTTTGTAATAAACTTCAACATCCCCTCTGCACTGGTAAGATCGCATAAATTCAACATTGGATTTTCCTGTAGCTTTATCACCTGTTGTCTAAGATACACCTGTCATACATCCTGAAGATAACACTGGTGTTGAAGCTGGTGTTGTCTGTCTTTGTGGTAATGGTGTTGAAGGTATTGGATTTTCTGCGGACAGTGGAATAGAATCTCTAAGTACTTTTGTTTGGAGATTCTTGAATACTTCTGTTGCAAGTGTTGTAGATGCTATAATTTGGAGATGAAGGAGCTATATGAGACGGTGTTAATGACATCGGCACCACTGTTTGTGAAGGTCTCTTAGACATAGGTATTGCTACTGGTGCCACTGAGGTTCCTTGAGATATAAGTAGTGGGTTTCCTGCAGATAATTTCGGTGTAGGATCTAATGATGGTGTTGTAGAGGGAGTCTTACAAATTTCTCCTGCATAAATTGCTGCACACGGTACTGCTAGTTGCGAGGGTCTTGCAGAACCTGCATTATCATGTATGCCAAAAGCCGCCTTGGTACAACTTGATTCTGTGCTGAAACTACTTGTTCCTACAGTTGCTACTGGTGAAGTTCTTGTATGTGCATCTAAAATTGAAGTTCTTTCACAGTTACTATCAGATCTATACGTAAGTGGTAATATAAATGTCAAAACTCCATTCATGTCGTTTTGTAAGGTTGTAAGTGTTGAGGTCATCTCTTTTATTAGTTCCAGTGAAGAATATGCGGACACTCTGCATCGCAGGGAACTAAGTCCTGTTCTTCCAATCATAGCTATTGGAATAGTAACTTGTAATTGTTTTCCATTCCAATTTCTAAATTGCTGTCTTCTGTTTATGTTTATCTGGTCATTGCTCAGACCCTTTGACTCATCAAAATTATCTAGCACTGACAATACCATAGCTAGTGTTTTATCACCTTCAAAAAGAAAAGGCAATTTCTTGCCCTTGTAATAAACTTCAACATCCCCTTGGCACTGGTAAGATTGCATAAATTCAACATTGGAATTTCCTTTAGCTTTATCACCTGTTGTCTCAGATACACCTGTCATACATCCTGAAGATAAAACTGGTATTGAAGCTGGTATTGCCTTTGTTTGCAGTAATGTTGTATGGTTCAGTGAATGCGAAATTACTTCAGGAGTGATTGGAGCTCTTTTTGCAACTGCTGCCGGTATTACAGAAGAGGACACTGAATGCGAAGGATTATCAGATAGAAGTTGTTCAGATACTGCATGATCATTTTCTACAGATGATAATGATCCTTGTGCCATTACTGGTCCTTTGGATACAATAGTTGGATTTTGTGTTGGAACAATTGGTGCAGGACCGGTAGATGTTTTCTTTGAGAGACTCTTAGCACTTACTATAGATGCAATTGGAACTGAAGACGATTCTTGTGAGGATATCTTAGCTAACACTGGAAGTATTGAATTATTTGCAGGCATTATAAGCGTGGTAGGACCTATAGGTGATGATATTGGACTCTTAAATGCTCCCGTTGCACTTGGTGTAGCTGCTACTGGAGCTGCATATATTGTTGGTGAGGATATTGTCGATAACAGTTTCACTGATGGTCCTTGGGATACACATATTGGGTCATGTGAGAGTATCGTATTTAAGTGACCGTCCCTAAATTATCAGACATTTCATCGAAAATGTGTGATAGTTGTACTTATTATACCTCTTGCTCCTGAAGGGTTTGTGTACTGTGTATATGTAAAAACAGAAAATCTGACCCTAAAGATTCTGCTACTCTGTGTTTACCTCATTTTCAGTTTTTTCTGGATTTTCTGTATTTTTTTTTCGTCTTTTTTTTTCTTTCTTTTCCCTGCTACTTCTTCGATTCTCCTTGTTGTTGTTTTGGTATTTTTTTAAGGTTTTGCCTTTTAGGATTATCATGAAAAGGTCATTATACATTGACCGCGATGCAAGCCCGTCCCAAGAGGGGTGTTGGTGTGTGGGATTGACACCGTACCCCACCCCAATTATCGGTTCTGTCGGCAAAATTGTGCTGCTGTTGGCAAAAAAGAAGGGGAAGAAAGGGTAAAAAGATGGAAAAGAAAAACGAGAAAACAATGAAAAGGGAGAAAAAAGGAAAGAAAAATTGAAGGGAAGGGAGAGAATGAAACGAAAAAAGGCAGCTTATGTTGACCTGCTAAGGAAAATGGTCTTTTGTCGGCAAACTGCATCTTCAAGCATAGAATTCTTACGACACGTTCAGCATGCTCAGTATTCAGCTCTTCAAAACTGTCAGCATCAGCTCGGAGTTTGGTGTCGGCACATTCAACTTATATAAAGTTGGTAAATCTCAGGCGCCCCTTTCATATATGTTTAGTCCACTGTTCATGCCTTGCCCATGCACATTTTACGGGCGGGGTCGTCATCTAGCAAAAACTATGCGTTAAAATCGCGTGAATAGTGTTTCCAAATTCCAAAATTTTCCAACTATAATCAGGATACCCCACAGACACCTCTTCAAATGTTTTGTTTCCTGTTAAGTCCCTTGCCTACATTTGATGTGAAACATTGCTAGCTTGAGGCATCAGCTAGCAAAAGTTATGCACCAAATTGCGTCAATAGCGTTTCCAAATTTCAAAATATACTAGCTAATCAGGGGGCACACCCCCCTCAGACACCCCCTTCATAGGTTTTGTTCCTTGTTCAATACAAGTCATTTGATGGCAAAAAGTGCTAACATGACACATCAGCTAGCAAAAAGTATGCACCAAATTGCGTGAATAGTGTTTACAAATTCCAAAATGTTCTAACTACTGATCGGAGGGGGCACATCCCCCTCAGACACCCCTTCAAATAGTGTTTTGAAATTCCGTGTTTTAACTTCGGGGGGCGGGGACACATGCTCCTAAGATACCCCCTACATCAAGTAACAAAATCTGTGCACCAAAGTGATTTGTGTTTTGAAATTTCAAAATTGTCTAACTCGTGAGGGGACATACCCCCCTCAGACACCCCCTTTGCATGTGTTGTATAGGAGAAATTTTGCGATACTTTATTTTCGTTGTCGGCAAAATACTTTGGCTTCAACGTCGACAAAAATACCTCCACACCCCCTATCTGGGAACGCTCCGGTCTCCAAGTCTTGAAAATAAATCTGCTGCTCTGCCGTACAGGTAGGCCTCATCCTATACGTAAGTGACACATAATACACTCTAAAATACCTGTAGTCAAAAATCATTTAAATATGACTTTATGATAGATTCAATACTGTTAAATTCAACTGCGGTAATTTGAATCTTTTCGTTTTTGTTTTGTACGCCTCATGGTTCCAGGGGACTATTCCGGCAGGTTATTGATCCGACATTTCTTTTTCTCCGACAGTTTCTTTCTCAGAGAGGTCATTTGCCTGAAATACATTTGAATGGAAGTTTTTAATTCCAACAGTTTTTTTATTCGACAGGTTTTTGTTGCGAAAATATAATTCGACAGCTAATTATTCCAAAATGTTTTTGTTCCGACAGTTCAATATTACGACAGGTAATTGATCTGTCAGTTCTTTTCTCCGACAGATCGTTTCTCTGACAATTCGGAGAATCAACCTGTCACAGAAAAAAACCTGTCTGAACAACAACAAAAACCTGTTGTATTAATTGATTCAATACAATAAATAAATAGATAAATAATAAAAATACGCAAATCACCAAAGGTCATAGAAAACATAATGGATGAAGATGAATGATACTTAAAGGAGCTTGGATCGATTGCTTCAACCTTTTGTTCAAACGTTTTCTGATTTTGGTATAGTATGTTATGCTTCTACTTTTTTCATATCCCACGTAAAATTTTACGGCTGAAGCGTGTTCTCTTTTCATTATAGTAATAAAAATGTGTCAAAACCATAATTAATTCATACAGCAAAGTATAGACAGCTATGAACTACAAAATGGCTCATAAAATCAAAACGATTTGGATCGATTCAACTGAAATTTGAAAATTTGAACAATCAGAAGCTCAATTGGACGAGTTATGAGTATAATACATTTTCCGTTTTCTCCGACAGGTCGATATTTTTTCTACGACAGTTTTCTTTTCCGACAGGTCGATATTCCGAATTGTCGGAGAAACGACATGTCTTAGAAAAAAACCTATCGGAGTAAAAAACTGTCTGGGTAAAAAACTGTCGGAGTAATTACCATTTCACAGCTACTGATTGTTTACTTTTATTCAGGAAACGTTTCAATTTCCCCTTAAGAAGAGGGCTAAAACTCTAAATTGGTAATTTTATGGGAAATATAGTGGGATATTGTGATGAAAATGTGTTCGCAAAGTTCAAAATATTTGTTTTGGGTCCATTTCTAGATTATGTATTGAGAAAGGGGACTACTTATTTGTCCTCAATACCCCGTGAAATAGGGGGTCATTTTCATATCCGGATCATGTGTTACACATGTAAAAATTAACTCACTTAAATGAAAAAAAGCTTAAAAGATTGTAATTTAATCGAGGACAACCATTGCTCGCTTCGACAGCCTACTTCTACAGCACATCACTAGCATGTCAGTGGGCCCACAACAAAGCGTTGGTTGTTGTAGGCCTACGACCGTGATAACCACTGCCAAAATTTGCTTGCATAGATTTTCAATTTTCTCAGATCGATTTTAAGATAAAGTATGAGAGAGTTTAATACTTAACTTACATCAGTGCCGATGTGTTTTATTTTGTGCCGATTTACAAAAATGTGTTTGAGTCACTGAAGTCGCGGACCCGAGTATGTGAAATAACGTACTCGAGTACGATATTTCGATGACGGTCACTGAATTATGATACGGTCCGTGAATTACGAGTTCCTACGAACTGATACAGTGGCATTACAGTCGCCAGTTGGTGCAACTAAATTAATAGGGAACCCCTGACTCATTTTTGATTCTAAGGTGTTATTGAAGATTTTTTTAAAAAGTGTTGAGTGTGTTGAAGTCAATGTAAGAAGCTGGGAACCACCAATAAAATAAAAGAAGAATGGTGGCGACTTGTGTAAGATTTTGACTCAAATGTGTGTTCCAAGAGCACAAATATTTATTGAATACATGTCCCCTAGCGACTTTCCTTGTGTTTATTAACAGCTTTTTTGAGATTTTGGCCCAAATATATGCCACAAGACCATGAATGTTGACGACTTTTCATTGTATTTTTTCAGTTCATTTTATTATCAGAAATGCAAAAACTTCGTACTAATACGATTTTTTGCCGTAAAAAAACGTAACAAATACGATTAAATCGTACTAGTTGGCAAGCCTGTCTTCCCCTTTTTCTTTCTTTTCCTCTTCTCCTTCCCCTTTTCTCTTCCGTCCTTTTCCTTCTGTTTCTCTTTTCCTTCCCCTCTTCCCTCATATTTCCACTTTCACTGCTTTCCTCTTTCCCTATTTTTTTTCTTTCTCTCTCTGCTTCCTCCCTTTCCTTCCCTGGACCTTCTTCAGAGAGCTCATTTTCAGAGCGATTTCCTTGTTGAAACAGGATGAAAAAAGTCAATTTCAATTTTTTGATGCATAAAAAATTTCCAACTTTCCCTTCATTGTCACATTCGTCGGGGTTCTTGTATGTCGAGCACCAGAAGGCTTTGTTTTGGGTGTGCCTTGGCCAAAAGCTAGGCAACTTTTGTCTTTGCCCTTCCATCTCTTTTCGTCCGCTTTTTTTCCTTTCCTATTTTTTCTTTCCTTTCTTTTCTTCTCCTTCTTTTTTTTGGGAGGGGGGGGGGCCTGGGCCCCTCGGGCCCCCCCTATGGATCCGCCATTGTTGTATGATCATTTTTGGGGATATTGGGTATGTGCAATTATGCGACAGGTTTGATTACCATGATTACAGAGCTTGCTTCTGGCTGTGGTACACCACAGACAGATTTTTCAGGTAAGGTTTTTTTTGCTCGAGAAACACCGTTTTTGGCTTGAGGCAAACTGTGTAGTACAGCCTAACACATAAAGGCCATTTGTGCATAAATTGAAAAATACAAATGGTACTTGAACAAACAGAAACGTTTTATTCCATATTCATGAAAGGAACCTTTTTGAATCAAATTTATGAAAATCGCACTGTTCTGATCGTTGAAATCAAACGATATGTCTTGTTTGTTTACAATGGTTTACATGGTAACCATTTGTAAACATATCTTCAAACATCATTTTTGTATGACTAACAACTTCGGGAAGTGATTATAATAAGTAAATTTATTAAATATTATAAATATCTTTTGTCATGCTTGTGGAGTGTTGCAGTTCGTATCCGATGAATATGATCATTTTTTTGGATATTGGGTATGTCAATTATTTATGCGACAGGTTTGATTACAGAGCTTGCTTGTGATATTTCGGGTAAGGTTTTTCCTTTGGCTTTGCAGCAACTTACCTTGTACTGTTTGTCGTTGGGATATTGCAACTTGCAGCAACGATGCACCTGGGCGAAGCACAATTTTCAAGATTTGTTGAGGTATAAACTACGAAGAAAAACTGACAGAACTTTTATATGTAACCACCTTAGATGTTACATCAAGCGTACCCCAAGGTACAGTCATTGGAACCTTTTAGTTTATATATATGATATGCCAAACTGTGTCTCACCTGATACTACATCACGCCTGTTTGCAGACGCCCTTATTTATAGATAAAACAAAAAATAATAATATTTTCTTTTTCTTGTTGCTTGTTTGTCTTCTGTAATTCATCTTCATGCTATTTTTTCAAACTTCACATTTTTAATAATTATTATTTGATTTTTTTTTTCATGAAATATTCCATTTAGTACGGTAGCACATGAGTTCACATGTGCACAAGTACTTGCACATCACTGAGCTACATGACGTGCTGACCCTAAGAACAGTAATAGTACAGTCTCACGGCAATGTTGTCGAGTGTTTGTTCTCCATTCATTGCGAGCAGTGGACCGTTGATTGTGCAGAAATACATGCATTTAGAAGGGTCTGTTTTGGATAAAAGGAATTGATATGTCTTTGTTTTTTAGTTTATATAAATGATATGCCAAACTGTGTCTCACCTGGTACTACATCACGCCTGTTTGCAGACGCCCTTATTTATAGAGAAATCAACAATATAGAAGATAATCAAAAATTCCAAAAAGACCTGGACGCTTTATCAAAATGGGGTTTGGATTGGCAGATGGCATTTAACACAGATAAATGTTACTATTCTGCACTTCTCAAACAAGACCGATGTAAAGACAACCAACTACAAATTGTGTGGTAATACTTTAAACTCAGTGGACTCACACCAATATTTAGGAATCACGTTTAGTTCAAATCTTAAATGGTCAAACCATATAAATAATGTCACAAACGGATGCAAGAAGGTTCTTGGGGTCATTCGCAGAAACTTCAAGTCATGCACCCATGAAATAAAATCGCGTTTTTTTAAATATTTGTCCCTGGTTCAACCAAAACTGGAATATGGCTGCGCTGCATGGTTCCCCAGTACATACAAACAAGGACAGATACAAGCTAAATATGATTCAAAGATCTGCAGCAAGACTGTGTAATAACGATTATTCTAGAGACTCAAGTGTCACAACAATGCTCAAGGAACTTGAATGGCAAAGTCTTGAAACCAGAAGAACAATCACGCGGCTAATTATGATGTTCAAAATATGCCATTCTTTAGTGGACATTGATTGGAAAAAACGTTTTAACAAAGCCCCTATACGTAAACAAAGGAAGACCCACGAGCAAACATATCAACGTCAACAAACAAGATCTACTATACGCGAGTACAGCTTTTTCCCATGGACAATTAAGCATTGGAATGATCTACCCCATAAAATATTGGACTGTAACAAACTTTCTCAGTTTAAAAACGGACTTAAAGCACACTTCAGTACCATGGACAATACAACCCACTCACAACACAGTCATAAGTTACAACTAAACGGTCTGGTCATATCCAACTCTAGTCCGATGCAGTTTTGCTGCTTTATTGGAGTTAAAAAGATCCAGATCCAGATCCAGATCCAGATCCAGATCTAGCTTTGCAAACTTTAAAATCCAATCTACCATGCTCAGTAGCGTGTATGAACCTATGCCGTTTTTCGTTTGTGGGCACTGGCAAAATCGTAGGCACACGCATTAACGACGCACACCACTAAATACCCTCCCATTGAAACCAATAATAGGAAGATTATTTAGTGGTGTGCGCTCTTAAAGCAGCACTCGAAAGGAGAACACTTGATAAGCTTTCAGGTTATCATCATCTTGCAAAATGTGCAAGCTGTAGCGTCACAAAGACAAGCAAGGTATGATATAGTTTATTCTGCTGGCCCGTTTCACAGTAATTGCCAACTTTATGAGTTTTCACTTAAAGACATGCTCATACATATTCTGAATCGCACTCTGCGCAAAAATCTCAGCTCTGCATTGCTTCAGTGTAGACCCGAAACGTGTCCCTCCTACTAGAGGGACACGCAACAGTGTATTGAACCTGCCCACGTACGAGTTTTTCATTGAACATGATTGAAATACAGGCAAATGTGGCGACTCAACAATATCTATTCTATACAAAAATGATCTATTATGCCTTTGGAATACTACCGTGAGTATTTTCAAACACTAGACTAATTTTTAAATCAACTTTTGG
>JXSR01S063842.1:0-11796 GCA_000969725.1 Ophiothrix spiculata
ATATTGTATATATCTTATAATGTAAATTATTAATTTGTAAATATTATATTGTTTTATATTGATTTAATATTTTTTCAGGGTCTCATGGGAGACCAGTTTTGTAACTGATATGAGTTTAAAACCCTGAATAAAGATTACTTTACTACTACTACTACTTCATCCTCGTTCACACCAATAATTCGAAGTGCCTTCCTTTATGGAATACTAGGGGGCTCATAGTTTTTTGGACATAAAAACAGTGAGGGTCTAATAGTTTAGTTGGAACAGCGTAGGTATGATTTGGGAAATTATCGACTCTGAAGTGTGATATCCAGACGAGATATGTCACAGAGCGGGTGATAATTTCTGATATCATAACGATGAATGTGACGAATTTAGTAGTACGCAGTGCTCAATTTTATCCAATACTTGCACAGGTGGGAATTTTCTTCAAAATAGGCTTAAAGCCTATATTTATGACGAATTGCTGATTCCAAAGAAATCTGGTGTTACAAGATCTGGCAACACTGTCGCTAGGCAACCATCAACTAGCGTCGGAGTCGGCACTTCAGTCTAAGTGTTGAGAAAGACAACAGGTGTTGTCGAAACGTCCACCAAATGGTGAGTCAACTAAATGGATTAGTATACAGATCTCTTTTTGTTATGTTTATCTACCAATCCTGATGAACCTATTCAATGTTAGGCTTAAAGCAATGCTATAAGATTTTGATCAAAAATGGTTTTTAGTTAAAACAGCATAAAATGAAGGAATGTTCCTATCTGAAAGCATTTTCAAGAGTATTTTGTCAAAAAATGGTTTTGCCATTGAAAAATGGATATTAAAGCACATGTATGCTTTCATTATACTTGCTCGAGAAACACAAACCAAAAACGAGCTTGAGGCAAACTGTGTAGTACAGCCTATCACATAACGGCCATTTGTGCATAAATTGAAAAATACAAATGGTACTTGAAAAAACAGAAATGTTTTATTCCATATTCATGAAAGGAACCTTTTTGAATTAAATTTATGAAAATTGACTGTTCGGATCAGAGAAATCAAACGGTATGATTGGTTTGTTTACATCGGTTACCATTTGTAAACACATCTTCAAACATCATTTTTGTGTGACTAGTTAACAACTTCGGGAAGTAAAGAATAGGTAAATTTAGTATAAATTTCCTTTGTCATGTTTGTGGAGTGTTGCAGTTCGTATTTGGTAAATATGATCATTTTTTGGGATATTGGGTATGTGCAACAGGTTTGATTGCAGAGCTTGTTCCTGGCAGTGGTACCTACCACTGCCAAAAATTTCGGGTAAATAAATATGTGTGAAATTAAATTCGGAATTCCGAATTTAATTCAACAAATGGCCAAAAAAGAAAAAGTGAGCATATTTAATAATATTTTATAGTATTGTGTATTTTCATCCAGATTTCATCTTCATAGGAAATAAATAAACATTCAAACTTTTTATCTTTTTGTTTGTAAACAAGGCTAAAATGAAATCATCCAGTCTATTTTTGTGATTTTATTTTAACGTAAAGTGAGTTACAAAATCCGGAACACTACGTCGCTAGCTCCATTAAAATGCATGTGTTGCAAGGCTGCTGAATAACTGAATAAGTGTTTGCTGAATTTGCTTGGCGTCAGTACCTCATATGAGGCACAAGTTCAATGCAAACATTTCTGGACACATTTCCCACATTTTTCATGGTGCGAGTTCTTTTTTCATTCATTCATTCATTCATTCATTCATTTATTCAGTACTCGACATATATAAAACATTGCACATCAAGAAGCATAAAAATATTTAAATACTTAAAACTACAAGAGAAACCATCTGTTGAAGACTATTACGCGGCAAGTGTGAGAATATTTAAATTAACAGAGAGTACCAAGGATAGCCCAAAAAGCCTCTGAAACTAAAAGGAGGCTTAATTCCATTGGGGTCCTTTTGAGTTGAAAGGCCTAATGCAATGGGAGCAAGAGCAGAATCAAGACAGTCACAACATCAAAACCGCATTTATAAATAAATATAAAATATGTATAGATTAAAAGAGAAATGATTTGCCACATAATATTGCACAAAATTTGTCAAAAGGCAAGGCCGAAAAACTACAGGGCAGCAAATGGATCTGCTCGGTCTTGAGGGTTCTATCTGCCAGATGTTTCTTGATGGCCTGTTTGAATTCGGAGAGCTCCTTAAAGGAGCCTGGTCCGATTGCCTCAACATTTTTTCAAACTTTTTGAGATTTTGGTACCAAAATGTTGCTTATATTTTTCTCACAAGCCATGTGAAATTTCACGGCCTAGTAATGTTCGGTTTTGGAGATATAAATGAAAATGTGTCTAATTATGGTACGGTAACCATAATTAATTTTACATAGTAACGTATAGGCAGGCGGCTCTGAAATACAAATTTGCCCATAAAATCAAAACGGTTTGACCGATTAAGCTGAAATTTGAAGTTTAGACCGCTTGAGTGTTCATCTTTCACATGATATTGACAGTTAAAATTTGAAAAATCGGACCAAGCTCCTTTAATTTCTTTGATGGAATTTGGCAATGAATTCCAAGTTTGTATGCCACTGTAGAAGAAAGCTTGGCCATTAATCCTAGGAATAACAAAATTATGATGGCTACCCCTGGTACTGTATTTAATTTTTATGTAATGATGAAATACGAGTAAAAAAAATGAAACTAAATAAATTAACCATTGGGCCGCAATTGGCCTGTGGTAAATGTTTTTGTTTACCACGTTGTAGAATACGATTCTTTCTGCTTTTGCAGATAGTGATTTTTCCCCGTTTTTGGTTGATCTTTTTTAAAGTATGGATTATTTACGATGATCGAGTCATGGTGCCAGGACTAAGGCCTATGTAGATGTAGTACATCGGAAAAGGCCTGTGTTGAGGCTAGGCCGCAATGCCCATGGCAATGGAACCCAGGCAGACATGTAAATCATAATTGCACTGAAAAGAAAGTTAAGACTCATTCCGTTTCGAATAAAATGCATCTAAAGAATTTCATGATTTGTGGTGGTAAGCTTAAAGTTAATTCATGAAAATTGAAGATAGAAAATCGCTCATGCCGTACAGGCTGTGCTGTGCTACTTAGTTCTTACCTGGGCTTCGTAGAGAATACTGTCGCTTCATTCTGATTGAATATCGTTTGAAAAATCGTTTCACAAAATCATAAACTGAATTTATTCTCAAGTACAGTTGTTGCCGCAATCAAAAATCACTGGCAAATACCTTGTTTTCCTGACGTGTCTATTATATATAGACTCTCTGATCAATGCCGCAGTCCCATATCGAAGTGTACTATTGGTCAAAATTGTCATTTTCCACAAATCTTATCCAATCACGAGCTTCCTTCTACGTATTGGGAAAATCCCGGAAGTACACGACAACTTTTTGCATGCTGAATCGGGTCAATGAATTGCGTAATGTTTGTAAACAAACCATAAATCAACTCGATTGAACGCAAATGGGCGAGTACTTTCACAGGAAATCCTTAAACATGGGCACGGGGGCACCCAAATTAAATTTGGTTTGGGGAGGGGTGTGTGGATCCGACCTGGCCTGGTGAAAATCGAGTAAAATTCTAGTACAACATTCCTAAATTGCACATTCATGCATTTGGAACATCATTCTGGTATTTATAAGTAGTACAATTTTAGTACAAAGTTGTACTTTGACCTGAGACGAAAATAACTAAAACTATTTTCGAAATGTGCAGCTCAACGTTATACTAGAATGTACTGAATGTTTTTCCAGGGTGGATTAGGGAACTGAAGATTGACTCTGAAAATGTGGAAGCAAAAGTTTCCAAAATTTTACTTGAAATTAGGGTCTTTCATAAGAGGATCAGGGAACTGAATTTATTTTTAAATATGGCTTGTGAACTGAAGATCGTGCTTAAAATAGGGGTCAGAGATGGGCAGGAAAGGCGTTAGGGGGCTGGCATTTTCTTCGGAAGGGGGTGGTCCCAAAAAAGCGGAGTGACTTGGCAATTTTTTTCATGACCCCCCTATCCGAAAGCTGAAAATTTTATGACCCACCCATTATTTTGTTGATAATCCTGGGATGTACTATCATGTACATCTTTGGGGCCTGGGCCCCCTCTAGCTACACCACTAAAACGGTACATCAAATGAATGTACATTCCAAACTCTCGTGTAGTTTGACTAGTTTGCCTCATTGAATATCGACAGTGCAGCTTTGACTCTTTTCTGACATTTGCTGCAGGGGGAGTCTGAGGGGGATGGGCCCCCTCAGCTTCCGAAATTTTTTGAAAATAGGACACAAAATGATGCGATTTCATGTATACTCAACCACGAAATATTAATATTTTTTGTGCCCCCCCTACTTTTGATGAAATAATTTTATGACCCCCCTGTTTTCATGTCAAAGAATCTATGACCCCCCAGTATATTTGGGACCCATCCCCTTCCGAAGAAAATGCCAGCCCCCTTAAAAGTGGGTCTTGAGGGCTGCACATATCCGCATCACGTTTCTTATTCTAGGTCAGTACCCTCCCCCACCCCTTGGAACAAGGGATCATTTATTTTGAGTTGAAAAAATCTATAATACACATGTATAAAAAAATGTGTTGATGTGCCTGCCAGAATAAAATTCAACCATTGCTAAACCTTTTTCAATTACTAACCCACCAAAACATAGAAGTGTCCAATTTGACTAAAATTGACTGCTTTTTGATCAAATTTCGCAACATAGGCCCTACATCAAATTTACCAAAAATTAGTAAGTGTGATGAAAATCCTACCAACACTAAAATCTATGAAGTGGAAAACTACTCAGGCAGGCACATGGGTGTACCATATCAATGTGAGACCCCTCCCCCACCCCCTCTGAACAGAATACAAATCTTTAGATGAGGGTTGTGATTTGCTAAATTTAGGAGGAGAAACAAGAAAGAATCTATGAATCAGTTGAACATTTCTTGCATCATTTTCAAACTCTCCAATAAAAATCTTAGCAAACGTTTGTATTGGTTGAGGCAACAGATTGCTTATTCAACAACAACAAAATGGTCTGTGTGTGTGTCTGAGTTTTGAAAAGTTCAGCACTTTTTTGGGGGACTGTATTTTTATATGGGGGGGGGGGGGGGCAATAACAACTTCTACTGAATTCTTTTATTGACACAACAACTGAACAAAATCATCAACAAAGCAAATTTTGAACTCTTTTTTAGATTTATATTTCTGTAACAAAAATATTTACAAGTTTAAAGTTTGTTTTTGTACATACCAAATAACATAAGACATGGGAATTCTGTAATGTAGAACAAATATTATGAATGTAACTCTTCAAAATATGAAATAAACCCAGAAACATTTCATCTAAATAAATATATAAATATGTTCATAGATATAATCCAAAATAAATTCAAAACCATTTGCAATGTTAACTCAAGGGTTCTCAATTATTATGATCCTTGAAACTAATAGTAAATTTTCTGGATTCGCAAATTTAAATCCCTCGCAAAGTTCTACTTTTCTAAATTTGCAAAAAAAAAAATTGAATCCAGAAAACTTTTTTCCATATCATCACATTGAAAGTATGTCTAGGCCTAAAAATTGGTGTAAAGGCCTCAAATTGTTTGTGGACATTTGTTCTTTGCCGACTCCCAGCAGGTGTCAAGTTTTCCGCAATTTGGGAAAAAACTGAAGGAAGAACACAGAATACCATGTAAAATGTCTTTTTGAAGAAAAAAAAGTTTATATGACTTTTTTCCAACAAATCCCATAAAACTTACAAAACTAGAATAAACCAAATTGGAACTTTTACATAAATTGGGTCTTTTGTATCATAATTATTATTTTCACATAATTATATAAGGAAACATATCTTTACAAAGGTGTTTCTATATAAACATTGTATTAATCAAACTGTTGTACCAAAATGATAATAGGAACCCCTAGCGATGTATCCCCCCCCCCCAAAAAAAAAAAGAAGCAAAATGGCATCAATTTGTAAAAAAAACAACCAAGAAATTTAAACTTTTACAACACAAAAAACTTTCCTGTCTATATTGATGCTCTTTTCAGAGCCACCAAAGATTTATTGATGCCTACAAAATAATGATTCTGTGTCTAGAAAAGTTTTGTTGTAAAAAGAATGAATTTTTTTTTTTGTATATACATGTGATTAAATAATTCAGGGATGCCACTTTTCCTACTTTGGTAGGAATTCCTACTTTTTGGTGATTTTGGAGCATTTTTCCTTATTTTTTTTAAAAATCAGAATTTCAAAAATTCAAGGTTTTTTTTTTTATTAAAGTGATAGAGAGTTGCATAAAATGGTTCAAAAGGTCAAATTGTGCATGAAAAAAGAGATTTTAGCAAATAAAATATCCAAAATCTTCTCCAAGGGGAAGTTTTCTCCCTCCGCTCGAAATTATTAAACGATCGAGACTAATTTCCATTTTTTTTTTGTTCCCAAGTGGCATCCCTGTTAATTAGAAATATGGATGAGAATTGACCAATGTGATGGTATTATTTGTAGTCAACTGGCAGGTTTTGATGTGATGCTAACTTTCAAGAAAAAATACTGAACAAAAATATAACCTTTATAAATATATATTCAAAAGATATATTGACATTTAATAGTTGGTCCAGGGCTACAACTCAATGGACCATGTATGCATTTAAAAGCAAGTAGAGAAATTGAATATAAAATTGGAACCATACGGTTGACAGAACACAAGCTTTATACACACACAGACATAACAGACCTGTTTGTCTTACATTTTATACATCATAAATATTCTTTAATAAAAGACAAATGTGTTTGGGACAGCTTGCTAGTCCGACAGCTTGCTAGTCTGACAGCGCGCCAGTCCAAATTGTAATCTAGGCTCGCTAGTCCGAATTTCAAAAACAGCTCGCTAGTCGAAATTTTAAAAACAGCTCGATAATATGAGTTTTAAAAACGGCTCACCAGTACAAATTGAAAAAAAAAAACAGCTCGCTAATCCGAATTTCAAAAAAAAAAAAAAATATGTGCGTATTTCTATTACCGTTTTTCAAAATTTGGACTAGGGAGTTGTTTTCAAAATTAAGTGAATATAAAAGTGAGCTCTTCTTAAAATTCGGACTAGCAAGCCTATTTTAAAACTCGGACTAGTGAGCCTATTTTTAAATTCAGACTAGCGAGCTGTATTTTAAATTCAGATTGGCGAGCCTAAATTACAGTTCGGACTAGCAAGCTATTTTTAAAATTCGTGCTGACGAGCCTATTTTCATATTCGGACTAGCGAACCTTCTGACTAGCGAGCTTTTTTTTCGGACTTGAATAATGTGTTCGGACTAGCGAGTTGTCGGACTAAATGTTTTAACCCTTGTTTGGAAAAAAAACTTTCTAACTTAATTTTTCTTGATTTTGGACCAATACAATGATTCAGGACAAGAAAATATGGCACAGGAGCATATTTTACATATATCATTTTTAAATGAGTATATGCTTCAGGAGCCAGGGACTTTCATTTGAAATCTGCAGGGGCTCTGTCAACAGCTCTCCTGAAGTTCTTCAGGGGAACGATTAGGGGAGCTATCTGAAAATTTATATGTTAATACCATCATGCAAGGTGCTCTATTAATTGCTCTAGAGCATCTGAGGGGAGCAGGGGAGCTCAGTAGAGCTCAATCCCCTCAAACGGAAATCCCTGAGGAGCATGTTTGTTTTATAATGGTCCAAGAGCATATTTGGCAAATATGCTCCAGGAACTTGTTCGAATTAGAAACATGCTGCAAGAGCAAATTTTTCAAATAAGTTCCTGAAACATTGTAAGTCAAATGACAAATTTGTGAAGGAGTATATACTTTAATATTCTATAAATCAAATTATGCCCCTGTAACATATAGTCCAGGACCATGACTCTGGACCATATTATCTGGCCATAATCACACAAAAGCATCTGCCTTTACGCACAGGTCAGAGTGCCCATCTACATTCCAAAGCAATTGGTCCTGACTCCACTCTTACTGTAAATTAATACGTCAATCCTGGGTTTCCCTAACAGAAATCATTCTTTACTGAAATTTTAGCCCAAACACAGTTTTGCCTATAAAACTAATAAGCCGTGACATTAGCTCCTGTATATTCATTTACATAAAATTGTTGTTTGGGATGGGTAGTAGTGTGTATCCATTTCACGCCTATTTGGGTGCATTGCTATGCTTTATCAGTGCATTGTTGGATTAAATTTCAGTAAAAATTGATTTCCGGTTGGGAAACCCAAGGTCGACGTATTAAGCACCATCAGAGGATATAAACACAGACTATCAATGCTAGATGATTAATGGGCATTCAGAGTCAGTCGATTAACCGGCGGGCATGGCTCAATTAGTTTTTCACAACAAATTAATAAAATACCCTCCTCATGCAAAACAATATATTGAGTTGTACTGTACTGCATAACAATAAGGACTTTTTTAAGAATTCCAACAATTTGAAGGTCATAATGACATCAGACATAAAATAAATTGCACAATAACAGCTTCCCTCATTACCATACAATGTAGATACAACACTGGTCAGCATAGATAATCAGGCTGCAAGTGTAGCTGGTTTCAAAAGTCTCATTAAAAGTCTGTGATCCAAACAGTTCATTTATATGACTGATGTAAATGGTTGTCGGTACCAAGTTGAATTAATTTCAACAAATCATCAGGTCCATGTGATGATAAAACAACAAGTTCAACTTGTTACCATCACAAAGTTGAAATTACACAGAGCTCTACTCTGGATGTATTCAGATTCCACAATGTGATCTAAAGAGTCTCAGATCAATTTTGTTTGCAGCTATACCGGTAATGTTTTTAATGTTGTTTTTGCTGCTGATGAAAAGAGTTTTGTGAAAAATTTCAGTCCCGTTTGTCCTCCAGGTATGTAGCTTACGATATACCTGTAAAAATACAAAAAGGTAGGATGTATGTGTCAGTTCAAAAGACTATTACATATCATTTCAAAGTTTGTCCACAAGAAAGTTTCACATTGAAGTCTAAGTAATGACATTAAAGTTTTTAAAGATACACTTGAGAAAAGATAATAGATTCACCACAAATGAATTCACCCGAAAACCAATTCCAGCATTGAAAATGCAATAAAAAGTCCTGAACTCATTACATGTAGCATCATTGCATTTGGTGTTGCATTTGGATATCAACAAGCTCCAATCCCAATCATTACAAGAGCCAGTGGGATGCATTAACGCTACCTTGTATAAAATTAAGTTTGTGAATCAGATTTGACAATGTTTTACATGCATTGCAAGCAGGGCCGTACGAAGCAGGGGGGTAGGGGCCCCCCCCCCCCCCCCCCGGCTCGAAAAAGCGGGATGCTGATGGGACAAATATTAAAATATCGGGACGATATTTTACCACTTTTACTGTCCAGATAATTTTGGCACAAATATCAAGGTTTGATATCGATTTTTGGCTAAAAATAGCAAAATTTTCGCGCACATTTCAAACAAATTAACAGTATATACATCGGGACGAAACAAATTTCGGGACGGTAAATGTGTTTGCCCCCCTTGGCTTACATGCCTTCGTACGGCCCTGCCCTGATTGCAAGTTCTTTGTTCTACTTATGCACCACAACATCACCCCCTATAGTTCTCAACTTCTGGCGGTCAGCATTTGAAGATTTATCAATTCGAATAGTAAAAACACTTTCTAACAAATGTCTGTATGTTTTCAAGATCATTTCAGATTAAAGTGACTAGCCTAAAGTTTTGAAACTATTATTGTTTCAAATAAATTTCGGACATGAGCATGATTTCTGAACGCAGCCACCTCGTTTCCACAAGTTGTGACAAGAACGGGACACCGAGAAGTACGCAACACCGTTTCCAATCAGTAATCCACAGTGCCGCGACATCGCGCGTGCCTGGAAAGCGTTGGGTACTCGCGTAAAATGCACACGCAATTGTGTTACGCAAGACTCAAAATTGTCGTGTCCGAGAATTATTTGAAACAACAATAGAAACACTGTTACACACCATTTTTGCCGTCGAAGGCAAAAATTAAAGTAGGTAAAGAATTGCAATTTTCTCCAATATTCCTCAAAATCATGAAAAACTACTTGTAGGTTATCCCTGGAAAAAAATGAGTACAATTCTAGTACAAGATTGGAATGTACACATTTGGAACATCTTTCGAGTACACTTTAAGTACAATTCTAGTACAAAAATTCATGTAAGAAATATGTAGGTAAAAAATTAGTGGGAAGAACCTAGGCCAGTCCCTTTAAATGTCTTAGCCGTCAGCCTTAAACAGTGGAACATAAGTTGGAGACATACCCATTCCAAATCCAAATCAATTTTGCTAGGCATTTCAAACACATGTCTGAATTAGAGATTCTTAAAGCAATACTATAAGATTTTGATCAAAAATGGTTTACATTAAAAACAGTATAAAATGAAGGAATGTGACTATCTATAGGCATTTTCAAATGTATTTTGTCAAAAAAAAATGTTTTGCCACCGACAAATGGATAAAAGCACATGCATGCTTTCCTATACTAATACATGTGGAATTAAATTCGGGATCCCGAATTTAATTCAACAAATGGCCATTACAGAAAAAGTAAGCATCTTTGAGCCAAATCGTTTTGGAGGGTATTCATATCTACCAAAAACAAACCCAAGAAGCCCCCAAAATCAAAAGTCATTGGTTATAGGGGGCGCTTCATATTTAACACTTTATAGTATTGCTTTAAACAGTGGAACATAAGTTGGAGACATACCTATTCCAAATCCAAATCAATTTTGCTAGGCATTTCAAACACATGTCTGAATTAGATTCTTAATTCTACATGTATCTACCATTCAAAATATGATTATTCAAATCAATATCTAGATCCTGCCTTCTCAAATAGCGACCCGCGGGCCACATCCGGCCCGCCAACTACTTTAATTTGGTCCTTCAATTGCCTCTGGAATGCAGAAGTATATAGGAAAAGCATTGAAAAAGGTCTTGATTTGGCCCTTCACGATGTATTTTTGAACTGGCATTTGTCCTTAATGGCCCGCCAAGAAATTTAATTGAGAACCCCTGATCTAGATGTTTGATTTTATCTGTTATTTTGGTAACACTAATAGGTCATTCTTAAAGCCATTATTGGGCAAAATTTGAGGTGATCTTCATTACAGTTATTACTTACCATACTAAGGCTATTATTTGGAAAATTGCACATGCAATGGTGAGTATTGTTACTTGTTTCTGAAAAAAATAATAACAAACAGCATCTTTTAACATTTCAAGTGATTCAATTTGGACAAAAATTAAAACATGCTATTTTTTCTGATTTAAGTGAAAGACCCAATACCTACATATTGCATTTTTGAAGTTTGGTTTACAAAGCATGAACTAAATTAATATTGTAAGCAAACAGTGTCTGAAATTACCCGTAGAAAAAATTACAATATATCCAATGTGCTTAGTACATCAAATAAAAAAAAATTGTCTCAAAGTTACCATACACGTTTGTAAAATCGGGTGATCTGGAAAAAAGTTATGCAGTATTTTTTGTTTGTTTGTTTTAAGATGATTTTTTTCTTGAATTTTTTTGGGAAAAATTCATTAACATAATTGGAATAACATACTCATTTACTTTATTTGTAACAATAAATGTATGCTTGGTCTTTGAGAAATGTCAACATATGGACCTCTAAACTTATAATTCACACTTGATATACCATAAAAATCCAAGTTGGGAATAAAAATATTAATATAAGAAATTGCATTCCGCATTAATTTTCAAAGCACTTGTGAGCTTTGAGAC
>JXSR01S063853.1:0-14401 GCA_000969725.1 Ophiothrix spiculata
AATGCTTTGGGTCATACCACTCCGTAGAGAGGTATGCAAATTAGTTTCAGTCAACATCGTTTCAGAGGTAATCAGCCCAGTGTAATAGTTTCAAGTGATTTGGATGAGGTCAATTATAGTTTCAGATGGAAGCATTTGATCAATCAATATGTAAAGAGGGTAGTATTATTAGAAGAGGTAACCCATCATTGGCAGTTTCAGAGCCCTGAGCCAGTAAATAGGCAAATAGAAAGTTGTATACTACAATAGCTTCCATTTTTCATAAATTTGCAATGCACACTGTATTATGTCCAGTCTTGGAAAAGTTTAAGGGTCCATCACATTCTAGTGATAAGGTGTTACATGAATTTCACATATAGCAGCCATTGTAGATACAACTATATTGCACTCACATGACAAAATGTAGTTGGTCATAGCATCACATCCTAAAAAAGGTTGATAACAACATTTATACTAAATCTTGAAAATAATACCAATGATTCAAGCTCAACAACCATGCAACTTTGACTTGAAATACCAAAAATGACTCAAAACAAGACTCTGAAACAGCTTTAGTCAACATATACTTATACTTACACCACACTTTTGATTGACGATACCTTAATACTTGCTTGATGTCGCTGACTTGCACGTTCCATCTGCTCCGCTGCTCTGTTTGCTCAAACTCGTTGCAATTGGAAGTTCCTTTTAAAAATGTGGAAGTTTGCATTGAGACCATGGTCTCGTGTTTACACAAAGTATATATCTTTTTCAATCTTTGGATTTTACATTAATTTATCCCAATAATTGTAATCAAACTTACTCCTTGAGGAAGTTGAAAATTTAAAATCATAAGAAACATTCCTGCAAAGTTTGGAAGTACAAATTTAATGAAGTTGTGGTTTAATATATCATTGCTTAATTTTGAAACATTTTGCATGGAAAACTTCTAGTTTTGAAAATTGTAAGTACTTGGACATAATAGTATTTTCAACCTCTGATAGACACCACATACATGATAATTCAATTGAATTTGATGAAAAATTGGAAAATTAAATTGAGGTAAAATATATTGTTTTCATTTTAGTTAAAAATTTGATTAAGCATTCAAGCCAAAAAATATTGAAGTACTGTTCTGCATAAACTAGCTGTCACTTCAGGTTGGAACTTCTGATTGTTGAAAATGCTGTCTCTGTCTGTCAATAGGAGAAACATAACAAAGAGAACATGATAAAATTTGGTGAGTATATATGATGAAAGATGCAACATGACATTCAGCTGAATGCACTGATGGAAACACAAACTATAATATACACAGGGATGGTTATGGTTTTTTGTAATTTTGCCTGAATTTGCTTGAAAATGTGAATTTCCCAATACTTTTGAACAGTGAAGATCCAAGCATTTTTGCCTGAATTCAGGCAAAAACCTGAAGATAATCATGCCTGTATACACCATTCTTAAAGCACAATTATGCTTCTTTGGCAAACAACAGTAGATATATTCATTCTTAAAACGTGTGCTTTACACTGATATCACCCTCAACTCATGATTGATCATACCAAGTCTTTCTCATTTAAAAAAATGTGATGCCAACAATACTATTCCAATTATTAGGGATGAGTCTGTGGCATCATAGCAAACAATCAAACATTTTGGTTGATTTTATGAGTGTCTTCACAATTTCTAGATTTATTAGACTGTAAGAAACAAAATTCTGAAATTTTGGATTGACATGTACAAAGGTAATGCCTTTCCATGATACTAGTAATCCAGTGGCACTGTTTTCTTTATGGTCTCATCCAGTGTTCCCGCTAAGGATTTTGACTTGGAGCCAAAGCGACATAAAAGGGGAAAAAATACATCTCACCATAGCCAATTTCGGAAAGATCACCTCAAAATGAGGCTAATTTTGAATGTAATCTGAATAAAACTGAAATAAGTGAACGTTGTCTATAACCAAAACGTTATTTTCAACTTTTTGTTTTGGGAACCCCTTGCGCCAATTTGTTAAGCTTCTGCGCCAATTTCGCAACATACAGCCTTAGCAGGAAAACTGGTCTCATCAATACTCACCATGTGCATGTATCTATATGTGTGTCACGTTTTAAAGATAGTTTCTAGGTAATCGTTTATGTTGAGTCCAATCTCATCACGGCACCGTACTATAAGTTTTTTGAGTTCGTTACGACTCTTACCACGTGTCACTTCAAACAGAAGATACTAGAGTAAAGGAAGACAGAAATTGGGAAGAGCAAAAGAGTTCAAGCTCAATATCCAGTCATATCAAAATGACCAAGTTGGTCACTTGCTAACTTTTAAGTGTATTGGTCCATTTCACACTAGGTGTGCCCTAAACATACTATAAAGCATGCAGGTTCTTGATCTTAGAATGTGCCACATAAATGAGAAACTTGTAGGCTGCTGCGCCAAATGCATCTGTTTTCAGTATATTTTTAATGTATTTCTTTTTTTGAGAGAGAAAGAGAGAGAGAGAGCAAAAGCGCCAATCTGTAACAGTCAAAGTGCCAAATTTGGCGTGTGCGCTGCTAGTTGAGAATGCCTGCTATAAATTATCTCTACATGTATACTGTTTCATTACATGATCACTTAAAGATAATATGGATCATAAAGGTTATTTAATTCAATTTTCTTTGTAGAAACAACAATTAAACAGAAGTTTTGCATCATTTTACTATCATCTTTGGGTTCTAAATAAATTAATAACTGCTCATTATTCGATTTCGTGAGTTATTCCAGAAACCAAGATACAAAAGTGTATTGACTAAGGTGTAACATGAAGGACAAATTTTTGTATGCAAACTATACTATTTACATATAGTCTGGAATCAACTAAAATGAATGCTACAAATTTTTAGCAAGTCTGACTTAATATTACAATGATTTTATAATTATGTTAAGATTACGTCTTTCCATAGGGAAGCTGACAGAGGGCACGCTTCGACTGCTCGCTGGTACATCTGATCAGCCTGAAAATAAAAGAAAAGTGATATATTTTATTATCTGATTAGATATTTCTCTGAAAATATGTAAATATAGAGATACTGCTGGATTGGTTCATAATTCCTTGAAAATATAGGAAAACTTAAATTGAATTTAAGACTTTAATAATCATGCAAATTGTAATGAAAATGTTTAATTTATCTGAAGTTTCTAGACATTCAGTCTAAGAAATGCCCTGAAATTTACACAAACCCTTTATAGGTACAACATTTTTTAAAATAAATTGTAAACATTTCCTTAAAGGTTATATCTTTGTATCACAGTACAATATGCAAAAATAAAATTAATTGCACATCTGGGAGGGTATTCTTTAAATCAAAATTAGTTAAAAAGTTGGGAAATCTGAATTTCATATAAACACTTTATAGGTAAAAATTAACTACCTCTGTTGTTTGTCCTCTCCTCACACACAAAGCTAGAGCACTGTAATAAAAGAAACAACAAACAAAACAAACCAACATTTTCTTTCTTATATTTGATTTTTAAGAATGATTTCTCTTGTAAATTCTTCACTAATTAGCCAGCTGTACCTGTTAGAAGACTAAAATGTAATGATTACTTCATCACTACTTTAGTCATCATAGTCACAGTGCAGAGTTGAAGAATTAGGCAGTGAAGTGTAATATTATATTCAATAGTAATCACAATTTCCACATGCATATAAGTGATAGGTGAGTATTTTACTGGCTCCAAAGTGTTAATGAATAAAAAGTGAGAACAATTTTAACCGTAACTCCCAAACGCTTAAGTCCGAATACGTCACACAAAAATTTCCCGTTTCCCCTGGGATTTGAACCCTTGACCTCTTGCATCCCGTTCCAATGTCCAGCTATGGCACGCCATCGAGTATGGCCTGCCATGGCAGCACTTTCGTGCCCATCCGTATCCCCGGTCTATGACGTATTTGTACTTGGGCGTTTTTCTTGATTTTTGCTTGTTGGATTTTGTTGGACTGAGACGTGTTAGGGTTATGGTAGCATGTCTACTATGCATTTATATACCTTCATAACCCTAACTCCCAAACGCTTAAAAACTATCTAAGTCCGAATACGTCATACAAAAATTTCCCGTTTCCCCTGGGAATTGAACCCTTGACCTCTCGCATCCCGTTCCAATGTCAAGCTATGGCACGCCACTGAGTATGGCCTGCCATGGCAGCACTTTCGTGCCCATCCGTATCCCCGGTCTATGACGTATTTGGACTTAAGCGAATTTCATGATTTTTGCTTGTTGGATTTTGTTGGACTGTGACGTGTTAGGGTTAAGTTAATATGAAAGAGGAAATAATGTTTAACTTTCTAAAGAATATTTGATGTATTTTTTGTATGTTCCAGTGCCCCGAAGTATAGCATGTGCTCTGCACTGATTGGGCTACCAAATGTTGTAAAATAAATAAATAAATAAAAACTGAATAGCCAAAGTGTAACAACAACAAAAAAACTGCAAGGGTTAAGTATGAATAACCAAATAACTTTGGCATGACAGAGGGTTGAAGCCAAGCCATAGTGATTGAAGGTGAGGGAACTACATATTACTTCACCAGCCAGTTTTCTTACATATCCACATTCAATATATTTTTAATAGAATACTGATTCTAAGCTTAAATTTATCAGAAAATCAAGAGTTCCATGTGTGAATTACTTTTATGCTTAAAAGCATAGCTCTGTACATGATAGATAAACTTCCTTTAGCTTACTTATTACCAAGTACCAAGTTGGGTTTCCTTGGCAAAAGCATAAACAAGATGATAAACAGTGTGCACTTACATTTTCCAGAATGGTATACAAGCTGGATAATCCGTTAAGATGGTTCTAGCTATCAGTTGGGCATGGAAATCATGGCCTACTTCTATAGCATGCTGACAGGCTCTGAAATTAAAACAGGGATACAAGAGATCTAAATATTAAACTCAAGTCACCATGGCCATATTCACAAATGAGGAATACTCCTGGACTAGGAAAAAGTCTTGACTACTCACACTATAAATAAATAAATACTGGGGATTTATAGTGCGCTATGCCTCCCAGATTTGTAATTCCACTCGGCCTCTGCACACTTTACAGGTGTTCGCTGACCACTGTGGCCCAAGTAAGCTCCATTCCACACCAAGCATCATTTCAGGTTCTGCGACAACCTCTAGGGGCGCTGAACCTTGATCAGCCCACATACGTACCATCGCTACCCGGATCAGCTCCCCGAGTTTCGTACGGGTTTCCACGAGACAATTAGCAGTTAGTTCCATGTCCAAGGGAATTTCAAGCACACTCAACTTTTTTTGGCACCAGCCGGGTTCGAACTCGGGACCTTCCGCACCGCAAGCGAGCGCCTTACCGATTGAGCTAACTTGACTGCTGAGAATGTTTACTTTTTTATCTATAATTTGTTTTTGTTTTTCAACTGGCTCTTCACAGCTTAAATATGAAATAATTTTTTCTAACCTGGAAGTCTATTGAACATGTATCATTTTTGAACTTTATTTCAATAGAAAGTAAACTGAAAAAAAAAAAGAGTTTTTGAGTTAGACTAATCCTGAAACAGATCCGGTGTGATGGTGTCCTTCTGTGATAATGAACATGGGTCATGGTGTTCATTTTACACTTAGGTGCATAAAACAGTTGGTGAACACGGGCAAATGGGACATCTAGTTTGATGTTGGACACAAGCACAAATAATATTTTCCTATCATGGTATTTTTTCAGCAACAGTTAGGTCAGTGACAGATAGATATGTAAGATTAGAAAATTACTTCTGTTTCAAAATAGCATAATAATCATGACTGATTGACTTTACCAAGAACATAACCACTTGGACGTTGGGGTTAACAAGATTCTCTTGAGTCTTATGCTGTTTTAAGCATACACACTCTCTTAAAATCTATGTTGTTTTCATTAAAAGAGGACCATGCACACAGGTGTTATTATATACATGACAGAGTCAGATACTTGTAATACAAGTCATTTGTAGAAATATAATATTCTTTTGTTACAATTGTGTCCACAGAAGTGTCAGAGTATTCTCAACTGATAAGTGGAAACTAAAACATAAAAAAAAAATTGTGGGAAAAGTTCTTACCTGAAAGCTAATGAAATATTTTGCGGCATTCTACTCAGATAAAATTCATAAGCATCCTCTCTATCTTGGTCTCTTACACAGCCCAAGTAAATTTCAAGCACACTGTTATGGAATGAGAAGTCCAGCCAAGTGTTGGTGGATGAATGTGGAAGAGGCCATACTGTTGCCATGGAAATGAGGCAACGATTGATAAGATCTGAGAAGACTTTCCATGATTGGTGGGCATCTGGTCCGGAGGAAGATAACTGAGACTTCTGATATTTTAGATACCTGTTAATGTTAAAAAGCAAAACAAACTTTGGTAAGACTAATATAAGTTATGCATCTATGATTTTAATAAAGATATTTATATTTTAATGTACATTTTAGAATTGCCAAATACTTAGGGAGCATAAATTTATGTTGAGTGGAGTTATATCTGAACAACTACCAATAGTTCCTTCATGTATTCAAAGTTTATCAATATCCAGTCCCTGAGAGGTCTTACAACAGTATGCTGTCTTTATAATAAGGCTGGTATCGACAAGCTTATTGTCGAGAATTTTGTCGTACACTATTTGTCGACAAACCTTGTTTACATATCGAGTTTGTCGACAAAAACATGAAATAAATTAAAATAAAATAAAATAAAATAGTTGGAAAAACTAGAAAGCTTGTAAGAAAATCAATCCTGATACCTTACTCCTCTCAGCATAAACCTTTATAAACCGATGTTCATGAGTACATTTTCATTTATTTTATTTTACTGCAACATCGCCATATATACTTGATCATGCTGATTACAATTGAACATGATGACAAATTCAGAGTGCCACAAGCTGTAATCCCAAAGTTGTAAATTACAGTCTTTGCTGCATTGACGAAAATACATTGTTGACAGTGTCGATGTCGGTCGCACGGTTTTGGAGGGTTTGTCGACAATGAAAATACTTGCTGATACCTGCCCTACTTTATATGCTTTACTGTGTGGATTCAACATATGCATGGTGAGTGATGCAAAACAAAAAGATTCTGAACAAAAATGAATAATGAAGAAAACAAAAATGGGATGGATTATCAGAAAAGCTTGCCCTGTATTTGTGACACAAAATCACCTACAACTTCTATTGAAGAGTTATGAAATTGACTAATTTTGGTGTCATTTTATTTGTCGTGAGATCCTCTTTAAAATGAACTTAATATCATGAAATTTTAATAAATTTGAAATTTTCCAGATTGAGCCTCAAGTTAAATTCATACTTCCATTCCAATAATTTTTAGCGCAAACAGCACCACAAATGAGTTCGCACTCAAAACGCAACCAGACTGGGGCAGCCAAAAACATGAAAATACAATAGAAAATTTAGCTTTTCTCTACTCAATTTGCATTTCTCACATCTACACATGCTCGATGCATTAGTGTTTGCTTTGACTCTGTATTCAGCTTAACATTGGTCAATACTATTAGTTACCCCCTGCTTGTTCACAAAATACGGGCACTGGTCTGGTGTCATATTCCATGAGGCCGACAGGCCGAATGGAATATGGCACCAGACCCTAGATATTTCCCGTATTTTGTTAGAACAAGCAGGGGGCAACGATTTTATCCTTTTAAGTGTACATGAATTATGTAATATCGTTGGTAAACTTACCATCAAAAACAAAATTTTAATCAAAAAAGCTTTATAAACAAAGCATGGAAAGCCCCATGGCACAGCCATGCCGCGCGCTGGTTGGATGTGCGCGTATTGATCTACGCGTGTACGCTTGCGTCACGACCAATGCGTGAACGCTGCATTACACTCTTACGCAGCAAGCTTTAACGACGCACGAACACATTTTTAGTTCATTTGATAGCGAGCAATGTAGCGTTTGTGTATGAGTCACGGAATACGGGATATATTCAGGGTTTGGCTTATTTTTATTTTGGAAAAACATGAATACAGGTTTTGTTTAAAGTATGTTTGACCAATGGGATTACAGAATTCGTGTACACTAAAGGATAAATTATTTTACACATAGTGTCAAATATGACTTACATTAACCACAACTTCTGTACATCTTTAGCGTCCCTTAGAGCACAGAGTCCCGTCTCAAAACTTTCATTGATGACGCCATGGGTCTGGGTTTTCATCACATAGAGACAATAACACGACCATAAATGCAATGAGTTTTCTTCTATTATTTCTCCACTGATGCTTTCAGCTAAGGATGGTGGCTTGTAGTTAAATGGTAAATGAAGGTGAAGTAGAGATCTGGAAAAAAATGTTCAAAATGTAAGCTTAAGAATTTTGACTCTTAGTAAACCCTTCAAAATAATAGTGCCATAATATGCAAGGTTTGTCCTGCATGCAACATATAACCCAAGCCTGATGTTGACCTCATCCAGGACCCGAGTGAGTCCCATGTGGCAAAGTTGTTTCACTCACAAATCTATCTTAAAAACAAAGCTTGCTGTTTGTGGGGAATTTTGCTAAGTTGTTCCCTGTACTGTGCATGCCCCTTGTATTTCACACAGTTGGATGTGATTAGTTGTTACCATGATCACCAAAGCAAGTTCTTGTTACTGGAAAGAGTTCGACAGTCATAACAATTGTCATTCAAATTGTCAGTTGATTTAAATTTTCAATTATGTATACATATATGCTGTGCAAAGGCTTGACTGTTCAAATATTCTGGATGTCGTTTACTGGGAGTTTGTTTTTAAAAAATACACTGTACGTGGTTAACACAGTTTGGTATCTCCCCTCTAAATCTACATCTGATCACTAACTTTAAGGTTCCAACACAACAGGCCTGCAACATAAAACTAGTATGAGCTTGAAGTTCACTTAGCCCAACAACACATTACCTGTATAAATTGATCACTTCTTGTGCATTCATTTCATCAGTTCCCACATCATAATATACCATGACACATTGCCGTAGATACTGCAGAGCTTCATCCTTGTTGTCGTGTTCTAATTCAAACATGGCAGCGTGGTGGTAGAGTTCAGCTGATGTTGGGCAACTTGTAAGGGCTTCTTTGAAAACCTGAAATGAAACAATTGCAGTCAAATATACTATACTAATATAACAGTGCTTATGAAGCGCCTAACACCGGAGTCTCTAAGCGCTGTACAAACATAAGAAAACTAAACAGTTACATGCATAGACACAATATACAAAAATAAAGTCATACATACATATACATGCTAAGCAAGGCATGAACAACTTTATATGAAACAAGGAACTTATTTTACAAAAGTGAGTTTAAACATATGTGTCTTAGGCAAGATTTAAATTGATTGACAGTTTGACAATTCTTAACATAAAGTGGTAGAGTATTCCAAAGAATAGGAGAAGCTTTTTGGAAAGAACGATTACCATTAGTAGCAATTACAATTGAAGTAATATATATATATAATTCTATAAAGGACTGTCCCAATCAATCATAAACTTCACATTACCAAATCAGCTGTACACGAATTATGCTTGTAACACAAAGATAGTCCAGGGTAAGATATTAATACATTTTTGTGCGACAATACACACAAGCTCAGAGTTATCAGTAAGATTTTTGAGCTTGCGCCAATTCTACCATTTTTGACAAAGTTGAAGAATTGTTTACACCAAAACCATGAACTGAGGCTGCAAATTGGCTAAGAAAAGTATCTTCCTAAGACACTTTCAGAAACCTGTTGCGCCAATTTTCCTCGCTCCTGCGCCAATGGCCGAGGAACACTGCTCTACGTCTCAAAAAATCTAGACTTTAATGAACAAGTCTACTATGCTAAGACACCAACAAGTTTTATCCCTTTCAGCATTGTTATTGGAAACGAACATGGCTTGTAAGTGAGGAAGAAACTTTACAAATAAACTCACCTTTGAAATGCTCTCCATACTGGACTCATTTTTCTTCTCAATGTCCACCAGACACAGCCACAACTTTGCTGACGATGGGCAGTCATGGAGCAGATGCTTGCACACTGATTGAGCTTTGTTTAGCCTGGATTCAAGGAATAAATAAAACGTTCACAAGCATGAAATTTAAAATGCGCAAAATGATATAAAATTGTCTGTGTGTGAAAATTACAATGGATGAAAATATTGGCGTTTACAGTAACTAATTGCTAACAGCTTCGCCGACTGCTAGCAATTTGGTAACTAATTGGTAGCAGCTGCAATCAACGCGTGCAGGCTACATTGGGGGGGGGGGGGTAGCATCCACCACTTGGACTGAGAGCCCACCATTAAAGAGCAATGTAAGTTCTAGCATCCAACATATATGACTAAAATATAAAAATGCCATTCAGTCCCTTGAAATATTAGAAATCTACATTTTGAAGAGCATTATATTGAAGTTATTTAATTTCCTGCAAGTCATTAAATTTTGAATGCATAAAGTAAACAAGCGTATCATCTCACAACTGTGCTGAACAACTAATCACGATACGCAACATTTTTGTTACCGATGCACAGTCGCACACGCTATTTGCAGATTTGATTTGTAAGAAATTTCATCATAATTGCAATAATAGCTTGTTTTGGTCCACATCCTTATCCTTATTAAGATTATAACCATTTTTAGTCCATACCTGCCAAGTTTAGCTTCCATGTTGAATAGATTCTGGTATAGTGGAAGACAGATATCAATACTGTCTTCTATAGGGAGTTGTGAACTACTGCAGCTGAGCAACGCATCTTGGAAGCCTGCGATGAGCGACTCTTGAATCTTGAGACGACTGGATTCAACTTGATGCCATGGAAACATAAACGGATCCTATAGAAGAGAGTTGAAAAATATAATAACTGTTACAGGTGCACTTGACAAAAATGTTACCTATAAGTGGTGTAATTGGTATGCTTACTATACCAAATGTTACAAATGTTTTTGGACAAAAGTGTCATGATCAAGCATGAAATATCTTCAGTCACAATGATAACAATATAATTTGAAATCTTTGAAAGATAATCCTGTATGCAGTGTTCAATATCAACTACGCAAATTTGAATACAATTTTCTTTAAAAATTGGGCACTTTTTCAAACCCTAATGAGAAAGAATATTTTTCTTGATATCATCTCTGAATCGAACTGAACAAAATAAAGTTTAAGTTTTAGTATACTGAAGTAATAAATTTAGTTACAATGTCCATACTAGGGTAATGTAAGGTAGGGTAAGAGATGCACAGTTTTGTGAAATCATCGTTTAGGGTGTGAATTCTAGAAAAAAATCTAAGGTGTGTTTTAGTTTCAGAATAACCACCCTTGAAAGGGTGTAAATGACCATGCATGATTACAGCATAAATACTTGACTGATTTATCCCTACCAAGGGACTTCTGTTTGAAATTTGCAGGAGCTCTATCAAAAGCTCTCCTGAAATTCTTTAGGGAAGCATTTAGGACCTGTAGCAATCTACTATCATGCAAGGCGCTCTATTAATTGAGCTCCCATAGAGCATTTGAGGCGAACAGGGTGGCTCAGTAGAGCTCGCTCCCCTCAAACGGAAGTCCCTGCCTACCTTGCAAACAATCCGTCCTAAAGCACCAGCCATCGGATCATACAAGCTTGATGGTAGAGAGTGAAAACCCATGACATGAAGATAAGCCATCCATGCCAGACATCTATCCTTGGGTAATAGATGACGGCAAAGTGACGTTATACTGTATTCCCGCAACGCATCTTGGAAAATCGCCAGTCCTTGACTCTCCCTCCTAGTCATGATGTACAGCTGTACTCGGTACAGTAGCACTTCAAGGAGATGGTGAGATCCCAAGGCTGTCTTTTTTTCCTTCTGCTGCTCCTGGATAAATTCAAGAAGTTTCTGGCATTCTGCGTCCTTCTCGGCAAAGCTTGGTTTCAGTGTAAGATACTGTTTACAAATCACGAAAGAATTACAGATGCAAAAATCAACCAGAGAACCAATGGTTCAGTAACCCATGCACTATTACATTACAGATCATTATGAGTTTAAATTAGAGTATTTATATACTGCTCAAGATTTTGTAAAGTACATCCCTGTCAAATTTCAAGTCAATCAGGGCATATTTAAAATTTGACCCTTTTTACTGTGAACTAGGGAACCATCTATCTCTTCAGTATATCTATCTATGCAAGTTCAATAAATCTAGCACCTTCCTATGAGGCTATGGTCAGACACTGATTTTTGATCACTTTTTAAATAATTTGATCTTTCTTGACCCCAAGTGTGGCCGAGCAGTTAGAGCACAGGTCTCGTAATACACGGGTTGTGGAATTGAGCCCTGGGCCAGGCGGTTTCATCTCCTTGTTTCTTGGGCACGGAACTTTACTCTACTTGCTCTGTGGTTCGGAAGTCACGTAAAGCCGTTAATTGCATGGTCCCCTGTATAATAGACTCCTTCCTGGAGTATGCATGTCATGCACGAACAGTGTATCATTGATTGATTGAATGACCCACTTGATGACCTCAGATCCTGAACACCCAAAATGTAGCGCTGTCCAAGGATGCTTCCACCCAAGTTTTGTCCAAATTGGTTGGAATCTGTAGACGAAGTTCGTGTTTTTAAGAAATTTTTGAAAACGCCCTTGTTTGACCCCCGATGACCTCGGGTCATAAAATTATGAACATCCCCAAAGCCCCTCTACCCAAGGATCATCCTGTGCAAGGTTCACGAAAATCCATCAAAGCATATACGAGAAGAAGCATATTTACAAATGTTAGACAATAGACACATCTCGATTCTATAAACCCAGCACTTAATTTAAAAAAATGGTGCTTTAGACTTCAAACATGCAATTCGCTAATCCCAATAGTCAAAAATTGCACAAAACCATACAAAGCCTTAAAGTCAAATACTTTACTATCAATCATTGGGCAATCACCAGAGTCTATATCTAAGCACGGAATGCAAAGCCTGCGTGAGATCCCCCATAGTGCGAAGCCATTGCCCTCTCCTGTGACACTATGACACGTTTGTACTTTAATAGTTAACTTTTCCGCTTTCCGATGAAAATGCTAAAAATGGAGGAAACCGTTTTACACTTAAATCATTACATGATGTATTTTACTCTTTATTATCTACTTACCTTCCACCAAATCTCATAGTCAGGGGCATAGTCCACAGCTTGTTGACAAAGTAGCAGTAGATCTGGGTGCTTTGCCCTCTGCTCATACAGGTTGAGATAATGCAGCCACAGCACACTACTACTCTTGTTTGATTCAAGGCCACGACTTAAAGCATGTAAAGCTTTATCCAAGTTTTTCTCAGTACTATATAAATTAAAAGAAACATAATTGACAATAATTTCAAAAAAATTCATTTTAAATATGTCACTGAGATATGGATCCAAATTACTGACTCAGGCAAGAAGGGTGCACAAGAAACAAGTTCATGTCTTAGGTGAGGGCACACAATATGCTTTGCAAAAATTTGACATGCTTGTTATATACAGGCAATAGTATTGAATTGCAAGATCCAAACTAATGTGTAGAATTGTAAATAAATGCTTGCAATTAAGGTTTTCTGGGGCAAACAGAAACCCTGGAAACATGAAGGAACATCCGTTTCGGGGCGGTTCGGTCTAGAAAAGATCATTTTGGTTTGGAGTTGGTAAGGAGAAGCGGAGTTGGTAGGGGGAAGCAATATATTAAATGGGTCAGGCAGGTAATAATCTGTCGGTTGAAAAAAAAACTAGCAAGTAGGTAACATCTTGAGAGAGTCATTAACTTTCAGCCTACAGTTTGTCAGACTCTTTATCAATGTAGTTCCGACATATTGCAGGTAGTATAACATCGATCTGATGGGATTTTTAAAGGTATTTTGACTCAACTGTAATCAAATTTTTTTTGAATATTATTGTTCACTGAATGACAATTCAATTTTACAGTGACAAACTATAATGAAACAAATTTGCAACTGAGTGACAATAACATTGCCATCTGCTGAACATACCACAATTGACAATTCAACATGAGATCAAAAATAATCTCGATTTTTTTAAAGCTTACCTGTCATCAGCTAACTGTTTGTATGCCAATTTCAACCATAGATCAACATCACTAGGTCTTTCCAATACAGCAGCTTCTATATCAACTAACCCCTCTGAAGTCTTGAAAAAATATCTCTCTGTATCCTCTAAGCAGACTGAGTCTGGTTTGTTGATAGGCTTTTGTTTGGTAGCACTAGGGATTGGGTATGTGTCGGGGTTATCTCCTGGACTACTGGATTTCAGATAAGGCTTTGGTTGTTTTCTTGGTTTGAGTAGTACTGATATACCTGTAAAAATAATGGCAATGCTGATGATAACAGTATGTATTAAACTGTCATGTTTTGTTTACTTACTACAACCCTCGTCTCTTTAAATACTGGGTTTATTGTGCGCT
>JXSR01S063868.1:15274-25409 GCA_000969725.1 Ophiothrix spiculata
GTGTATGCTTATTATTTTGTTGAATTGCGAACAAATGCGTTTCTGACATAGGTATCTATCTTTGTTGATAACTCATAAACTAATAATGGCATGATTTTTAAAATTTTACGTGTATCTAAAAAAGGGTTGTAAAATAATATGTTTAAAGTTTCGTTTCTCTGACTACTATAGTCTTAGCACAGGGTCATTTTTCTACATGTAACTATTTTTTGGGACACCTGGTACATATATAATAAATTCATAGTTCAATCTACTACAAGTACTATTGGGTTAAAATAAAAAATTTAGCAGTTACAGATATAGCACGAAGTTAGTATTTATATGATTCATTAAAATTTGTATGTAATCCTTGAGTCAAAGGATATGAAACAAACAATGAAATAAAAAAATACAAATCGTTTCTGAATTCACAAGTTGTAGTGACAAACTCGCCTTTATATTATTTTACACGACGCTGCCTCTGAGACAAATTCAACCCGACAAAGGAGGCAACATTCAGTTCTTGAACAACAAAACAACTAACACTGGCAATGACCTGTATATAAGACAATTGAACCGCTTAAGGCTATCTACAACTACTGTATTTCACCTCACATTTCAAAGTACTAATCTTGTTCTTTGTCTCTTTAGGCGATGAAGATAGATTTGAGGAGATAAGAGCCGTTTACATTTGCTTTTAAAATACAAAATAGTTATAGAAGAGTATTGTTAAGTGTAACTAAATGCAGGGAACCACATTCGATTAGATTACTATTCTTTTTTCACCCTTAATTTAGCAAAACTATTTAAAAATAAATTGAAAAATGTAAAAATATTGATCATCTGAACTCCACGCAAATATGTCCCTATTTACATTAAAATAAGATTTGTACTAGTATTATTATTTTAAATCAAAGGCATGTTTTCGAATTCAGACCAGTTTAACTTACAAACACACTATTTATCATTATTAAAAATAGTTGATAGATATATGTTTCATTTGCTCCCAGATAAACAAATAATCTTTTATGAATTTTTAACTTCTCCATTTACGAAGTGTTTTTTTTAATTTTGCTCCTACGTATCTTCCAAAACATATATAAAATGTAATTTACTTCTGTGACTAAAAATGAACCAAGACTTGTCAATTGTAACTCGGGAAACAGTAAGGGTTCCATTTTTCAAAAGAGTACTTGAGCATAAAGTGTCTTTTTTGTCATTTCATCTAACTGCATTGTTAATCTTTCATCGAATCATGAAATAATGGTGAAATCGGCCCAAATGGTTTTCACCGGTCTTTACATAAATGGTCGTAACTTTTGGCACTGATCATTAAATGAAATCACTTAAGCTGATTCTGGTAGCCAATTAAATAGCCTTTCAAATAAAGGAAGTGAATTTAACATCTACAAGTGCTATTGGGATAAAATAAAAATAAAAATAGCAGTAACAGATATGACATGAAGGTAGAATTTCTATGATTTATTAAGATTTGTTTGTAATCCTTGAGTCAAAAGATATAATGAAATCAAAAATCAAAATCGTTTCTGAATTCACAAGTTGTAGTGACAAATTCGCCTTTGTATTATTTAACACGACGCTGCATCTGAGACAAATTCAACCCGACAAAGGAGGCGACATTCAGTTCTTGAACAACAAAACAACTAACACTGACAATGACCTGTATATAAGACAATTAAACCGCTTAAGGCAATCTACAACTACTGTAACTGTATTTCACCTAACATTTCAAAGTACTAATCTTGTACTTTGTCTCTTTAGGCAATAAAGATTGATTCTGAGGAGATAAGAGCCGTTTACATTAACTTTTAAAATACAAAATAGTTATAGAAGAGTATTGTTAAGTGTAAATTAATGCAGTGCATCACAATCGATTAGATTTCAATTCTTTTTTCACTGTAAATTTAGCAAAATTATTTTAGATATAAATAGAAAAATGTAAAAATAGTGAACATCTGTATTCCACGCATATATGTATGTATGTCCCTATTTACATTAAAATAAGGTTTGTATTATTATTGTTAAATCAAAGGCATGGTTCCGAATTCAGGTCAGTTTTAGCTTACAAATGCGCTATTTATCATTAATTTATACAGTTGATAGAGATGTTTCATTGGCTTCCAGTTTATCAAATGATCTTGCATAAAGTTTTAACTTTTCATTTACGAATGTTTTTTTTTAATTGTGCTCCCACGTTTGTTCCAAAACACATATAATAATGTACATGTAACTTACCTGTGTGACTAAAATGAACTCAGTCTCTTTAATATGATATAACAGTGCCAGGGTTCATTTTTTCCACTCCGGGTACGGTCTCAATTAAAATTAGATCAAATAAAAAATGAACGTTTTTTATAAATAAAAGCAGTGGAAACATTATGTTTAATGCATTTTAGGAAGGTGATATCAATTAGAAGTATAGTGCCCGTTTTGATATGATCATCTTAATTGAAATTTTGTGGTTAAAACACGAGGTATAAGTATGTAGCATGAGTGACTTAAAACTTTGAAAATTGCAAATTTCTATCACGTGTTCGACGAATTTGTCGATCTTTAACTCTCGTCTAACGTATTGTTTGGTAAAAAACTGCACCGACACTGGCTAGTTAAGGTTTAATATACGTGTTAATCTCTCCCCTGAAAATCGCAACAGGCGTTTGCTAATATAGTTGATACATACATACATACATACATATTATTTTTATAGTGCGCTTATTCTTAAGTAAGGTCTAAGCGCATTAACAGAGTAATCTTAATACTACAATAATAGATAATACAACACAGATACATACAGAGTAATCTTAATACTACAATAATAGATAATACAACACAGATACAATAATTAAAAACGACCGCAGGTGGTAGCCAGCAATCTGCCCTCAGGATGGTTACCCTAAGAGCTTACATATGATTAAAGTTGAAATTATGAAACAAAAAATGACAAGACCTAGGTTGACTGCAGGCAAAATACTGGCAGCCTGCCCTCAGGGCGATGGATGTCATGAGAGCTTACAGTGATATAGATGTGTACATGAAATATTTTCAAATAATTCAAACAAATGCAACAAATAATACCATTACAATACAAAAGATATATGACCGCAGGTGGAAAACCAGCGGTCAACCCTCAGGATGGATACCCTAAGAGCTAACATTTGGTTAAAGTTGAGAATTTTAAAACAAAAACAAAATATAGATTGACCGCAGGCGAAATACCGGCAGCCTGCCCTAAAGGCGATAATACAATGAGAGCTTACACTGACAAAAGGAGTGAGTTTATGAATTACACATATATGTACAGAGATAGATCCAATGAATAAAGACACATTATAAATCACTATAAAGAACATAAATTTAACAGGTATTGTTTTTAATCAACATTTGGACTGTATAAATTCTTCTGAAATGTAATTGCAATCATTTTCCCAAAGAGATATATTACATAAATGATATATCAGTAGCGCCTTTAACATTATAAAGTGTAATTGAATACACGGATTTTCAATTAAAAACAGTTTGTATACACGTAAGACAGATTTCAGAGATTTGCATCTAACTTTTCAAAACAGCAGTCAATTCATCAAAATACGTTCATTTAAAGCACGTTCTTGGAAACGGTGAGGTCTGACTTGGTTAACCTGTCTCGTTAGCAGTATTATGAGTGGTCTTACATGAAGCGGACAGCCAACCTCCTTAAAGATGTCCTTTCTTGTGCAATGTCAACTTATAACTTGTCGTCACTTCATGTTCATTTAGTCAATTTTAAATATTTATACGACAAGGTCCACCTGGCACTTTGCTAATCTGTTTTTTGTCATTGTCTTACTCGAAAATTGATTGAAGGAAAATACAAAACTACTCGGGATTTATTTTAATATACATTTTATATTTTGACAATTCATAATGGTCCATCTGTTCCGCAGACTATCAACAAGATGTGTTGTATATTCGTAATTCTTTAAAAGGCAGTCAACATAATGAATTTTGTTAAAGTTTAATATGGACATCTTTCAGATGTTACACCAATCAGTAATGATGTTTTCAAAAGGCTTTGAATATTACAAAACTGAAGAGTTGGGTTGCTTTGAGCACGTCTTACAGTAGCTGGTAATTACAACTGAAAATGACAAACTCTATTCTAATATCACCGTCATTTTCTGTTTTATCTCAAGTGACTTTCCTTGATTGTTATCGTTATGCTGTTTTCAGTTTAATGTCTGCATTATATTATGTCCTGAGGCGTTTTATAGTGCCTTGAAAGAAAGATATATTTAATAATGAAATAAAATAAAAAAAGGAACATTCTTGCATGATTACTGTATAATGTTGTAGTTTGTTTTTAGAAAATATAGTATTATGTCCCAATCTAAAAACAGCGTATGAAAAAAATCGCAAAGGGGTTTATCATTTTTGATATGTAAGTTTGAAAATATTGTTTTGAATTTATTATTGCTTGGTATATGTTCTTGTCACTCTTAGTCAACCAACAAAATCGCTGCAGCATTTCAAAATCATTTCGTTTCTTCTTAGACCAATAGAAGTTCACAACTAAACGTATCTTTATTTATAAAAAAATAGGGTGACCACAGCAAAATGCACCAAATAGAGATGGTGATAGAACATACAGACTAGACATTAAATATGGAATATATTTTTTGTGTTGTTTTCAATCTTGAATAATCCGCCATATCTCGGTATATGAAAACTCTAGGGACGTGTATTTCTTCATATTTTTAGATATACATGTAAACTTTCAACTAAGGCCCTTTTTGTGTATACCTAGGTGAAACAGAGAAAATGGTGAACTTGAAAGCACAAAAACCTCTAAAATTAGGGTCCAAACACATGCACCATAATACGGAATTACGGAAATTAAATTTGCCGTAGTTTCTTTAATACTTTACCTGGACCCTTAAAATTTAACAAGGTTATTTTACATATTGTTGGTTACAAATTATGACCAAATACTATTTGCTATGTTATCCATAAGAAGCGTACGGCGCATGAACTCTCCATGCAGACATTCCACTAGTGATTGGAGAGTTCGGACAGGCGTATCAGCCCAAGTATCAAGCACAGCCTAAAGATACTCCTATACATTGTGTTTTGATGTAACTTGTTGTTCATGGATATGTTACTTCAGCTAAGAAATCCTCAATAGAGTTCATGTCTGAAGATCTTACAAAACTGGGCAAGTGTCCAACCCCATGATCTTTCATAAAATAAGAACATTTTTAAACTCTCACTTTATTCAAAGTGTCGATCATATTTGAAAACCACTGGAAAAAAAATCTTGACCAAACACCTTTCCCAGCGACGCTTTGACTGAGCTACAGATCAATTTCCATTTTAAGTCCCATCACTGAGATTACGTTGTCTTCAGAGCTTAGACTAAATTTGAAATATACTGCCAATATGGACGCTTCAGTGCCGCATATTTACAGAGAAGGGTTGTACTGCAGCGTGCATGCTATAAACAATGTATCCAGAAGGAGGTAACATTGCCTTCTGGATGCTTTCCATGCAGGTGGAAAATAGGCCATGATCACCTTGGAAGGCAGCTTCCATTAGCATCAGTAGAGATGCATTCTTGAAGCATTGATAATGTCATTGGCTAGAGGCTTCTTCGAAAACATTTCATGCTCCACTATGACATCTCTCGCCTCCGTCGTGCTCGAACAATCCGGACTTTCCTGGTAGATCAGAGTGTCGAGTACTATCCTTGACCGGCATGAACTTCGGATATTAATCCTTATGAAAATATTTGGGTTAAGAAAACGATCATAAGTCATGAATTGGTCAGAAAAAGTGTAACATACCGCTAAATGTGAAAAACATCATCAATCTGAATATTTCTCAACACAGGTTTAAATATGGACATTTTAACACCATTAAAGTATACATTTTTTAAAAGCTCATACTACAATACCAAATATTCAATGATACTGACATTATACAGGGTGTGGGACAATTATACAGGGTGTAACTAAAAAAAAAATGTGTTAATATTACTATCTTCATATACCTCTTTTATTCTACACAGCCATCAACATAAAACAAAACAGGTATGGATTTATATTGATAAAACACAGGGCTCCCAATAAGAAAATAGAACTTTTCACTTAATATCCATACGGTGAAATATACAGGGTGGTTAAAATCATACACATTTCAAAAGGATTGTATGCCTCCATGGGCTATTTGGTGAATTCTTTATATGTTTTAGCAATAGTTGACAGTGCTTGAGACAAGTTACATTCAAATTTCTGCTTACTATGGCCATTGCCCATTATGCTGCATTTTTGGTATACAGGGTGATCAAACATGCATTATCTCAATAATTAACCTGATCCGATAGACTTTGGTTTATTTGTTACTGTTAATCCGTGCAATTACGGTATTATGTATTTACAACAAGTCATTACTGTTATTCATCCACGTTTTCACAACGTACGAAACTTGTCATGAAAATGTTGACCTTTGAACATTGTTGAAACTTGTAGTGGAAATACACTGAAAATGAAAATGTTTATCCTCACCAAACTATAATTAATACATCACCTACCATTAATTTTTGGGCATGGATAGGTTTATTTGTCTTTCATTAAAACTTGTGTGAAAAATGATTCTTGTAGGATTTCAACTTTTGGCATGACGACTTTCGAAAGATTGGTCATTTTTCACAATATTGTGTACAAGTCAATGGGCTTTTCCTCCACCGTCTTTTCCTCCACCGCCTCCCCCGTTGACTTGGCTCACATTTTGAGCCATAGATCTCATAATAATTGTTCAATTGTCTTGGAAATTTTTGCATTTGAAAGACAATTAAATTGTTGCAGTAGGTATTAAACTTCATGAATAAAATTACCTTAAACTACGAAGAATGAGTTTTTATGTTACATCTCCCCCATATGTGCATGACCAATTCATGACCTATGATCAAACACATTGGAATAACAGCATATTATATTGATCCTCCGAGGTGAAGGAGTGTTGTGGAGCTGTGTTTGGTGCTTTGGCTGAGATACCCGAAAAACCCTCACCAATAACAAATGAAAGTACCCTTGATTTGAGGTTCATAAGTGAAGTTACAAACATGAGAAAGCACACGTGTCCAAAATTAGTACATGCAGAGATATGGCGGGTTATTCAAGTGGAAACCAACAGAAAACATATATTCCATATTTAATGTCAAGTCTGTATATAAAATGGTACATAGACAAAGCGTCCTCTCTAAGGCTTTTAAGCTTGCGCCAAGTTGAAGAGGTGTTTGCGCCAAAATCGCTAGCCGAGGCTGAAATTTGGCTAAGTAAGAACGAAAACGTATGTTTCCCACACCAATTTGTCCATCATCGAAAGAAGAGAAGTGGGCGTAGGTCGGTTCCCATGGTAACAGTAAAAGATAGTGCTTATTAAATTAATAATTAATAATTATTTTATAAAAATAAATCAACATAATCACCGCACAGCAAATTGGTGAGAGTAAAACAATAGTGCTCATCAAGCTCTAACTTCGATTTTATTTAATTATACTTTGATTGTAACGATTCATCAGTACCTTTTGTATATAACATCCAGTACAGTTACTGTAGGTCTGATTAGTTCTTGATATAGACTTGACTCTTATAGGACATGTTAGAATTAGTGATTCCTTCATTTATTAGCCACAAAACCTGACGAAAATCGGACAATAAGAAGCTTTATACCGATTTTTGAAAAAGTGGCCATTTATGCCTAAAGTCGATTTTTTTTCCGGTCCGGAAAAGTATTGTGACGTTATAATTACGTAACGCCTCGACCGATTGTCATGATCTTGGTATCAATGGAAAGATTTTGGCGCAAAACCCTACCCTATACTTTAGTACCAAACAATATAATTTTGGGGTCTCAATTTCAAAATCATAGAGGGGATGGCACCCCCCCCCCCCTTCAAAAAGGCATAGGAAGACGAGGAACAAGACGGTAAGATAGAAAACAAAAGTTAATCTAAAAATCTGGGGAAAAATGCAGAAAATTGTATTTTGAGTGTGAACAAGAAAGGTTTTGTTTCATTACCTTAGTAGGGTAGTTCATAGTTCATAGTTCATAGTATTTATTTTCCATCATATTAAAAAATATATAAAGTACAAGTGGCAATAACAAAAAGTTGGAGGAGATACAACAAAAGGCAAAAGCCTGAAAGCGATGTACCCCCTTATACAAAATACAAACATAAAAATAGGTAATATGTCGTAAGTAAATAAACATCTAAATTATACCCACACACACACACACACACCCATACACCACACACCCATCCCACACACAACATACCTCACATCCTATGAGTGATAAGCACGTTCAAAATAATTGAATACAACAAATTGAACATCAGAGCATAATAAAAAGTGTTTAAGAGAATTAATGAAAAGCAGCATATTTTATGAATTATAATCATTTTTTTCGAATACAACTTGAAACAGAATAACTGATGCTATGCGTTGAGCAGTTCGGATTTTAGAAGTGACCTAAATTGATTTAGAGTTTTTGCCTGCTTAGCATTTTTTGGTAGTTCATTCCAAACTTTTGGACCAAATGAAGAAATTGTTTCCATTATTTTCAATGGCAATTTGAAGTCATCTCTATTTCTTGTATTGTAGTGATGGTTATCACGATGAATTGTGAAAAAATTCTTAAAGGATAGAGGAAGCATATTGTTTTTGTATTTAAACATAAAAGTAGCTACTTCCCTTGTGTACATATCAAATACATTTAGAGTTTTTAGCCGGCTAAACAATGGCTTTGTTGAACTTAAATAATCACTATTTGTTATTACTCTAATTGCACGTTTTTGAATTTTAAAAACCTTGTTAACATTCTGTTTGATTGAATTTCCCCACAACAATAAACCATAATAAAGGTAAGGCAAGACTAAAGAACAGTATAATGTATACATTGTATTTGCTGGGAAGAATGACTTGACCTTGGTAACGTTATCAACATGTTTTGTCCACGTTAAATTTTCGTCAATAGTTATACCTAAAAATTTAGCTTCAGATACTCTACTCAATTGACAACCATCGAGGTAAATGGTGTGTTCAACATCATCCGTAACACCACTAGTCTGCTTACGTGTTCCAAGATACATCTAGTTTGTTTTCTTTGCATTTAAGGACAATTTATTGGCTTTAAACCAATTTGAAACTTCTTTCAGTTCCTTATTTACATTTTTACAAAGAGTAGACAGATTCTGATGAGAACAAAATACTGTAGTATCATCAGCAAATAAAATTGTATTCAATAGCTTAGAAGTATAACAAATGTCATTCATATACAATATAAAAAGTAAAGGGCCTAAAATAGATCCCTGTGGAACACCACAGGAAACACTTTCTTGTGGAGACTTACAAGAATTATAAGTAACAAACTGCTTTCTATTTGAGAGATAATTTTTGAACCAATCGTATGAAACACCACGAAAACCATAGTGATATAATTTATTTAGCAAAATATTATGATCAATAGTATCAAAAATTCCAACTGTGTGCTCGTTCTTGTCAATAGCATCACTAATAGTATTGACAAAATCAAGTACAGCCATGTATGTTGAGTGATTTGTACGAAAACCATATTATTGCTTATAAAGAATTTCATTTTTAGTTAAAAAATCATACGTTCAGTTATAAACAATTCGCTCAAGTATTTTAGATAAACAAGGTAATACAGAAACGGGTCTATAGTTACCGAAGCATTCAGGACTCTCTTTTTTGTATATTGGAACCACTTTTGCAATTTTTAATTCGTCTGGTACATTTCCGATAGCAAGTGATTTATTAAAAAGCAATTTAAGAGGGTATGATATTTCATTAGCCACCATTTTGATAACATCAGATTTGATTCCATCATGCCCCGCGCTTTTTCTGCTTCCGAGCTTCTTTATGAGCTTAATGATTTCAGCCTCATTGGTGGGTTTAAAGAAACAAGATGTACTGTTACTTTTCTGTAAATAAGAAGAATAATTTTTATCTGAATGTTGAATAGTTGAGGCTAATGAGGGACCAATGTTTGCAAAGTATTTATTGAATTCAGTAGCAATTTCTGTTGGGCAAGTAAATGTTGAATTTTTGGAAACAAACTTTCCGGAATAAGTAGTTGA
>JXSR01S063868.1:26469-38956 GCA_000969725.1 Ophiothrix spiculata
AACTTCTAATGTTTAAGTTGAGAAGTGATAAGTTATCTTTAGATTTTTCATATAGTTTATTCAAATTTTCTTCTGAGTAATAAGAAGAATCAGTATTCATATCGTTATCAGTTTGGAAGATTGTTGGATCAAATGACTGATATTGGTATTTACACTTGTTGTAACTTTTAAAAATATTTTCATTTCAAAGAACTGATAAATCTTTAATAAAAATTCACTGTTGTCACAAATGTGATTAAACGGTAAACCAATGTCATCATTGCATGAACTGCAATGCCAATATTGATGTACATTCTGTTTGAAATCTTTACATGATAAGTTACTGCATTTTTTATGAATATACCTTTGACAAATACTACACTGCAAATGTCTGTGTTTTCTTTTCACATGCTTTTTACAATATGAACACTCATAAGACATCTCAAATACCCACATACTTACACACACATACACAAAAAATGACCAAACTGATAAAAGAAATCAAATCTTAAACACAAATGTGAATTAACTAAAAAACGAACGGCAGCATGTGTTATAGCCCGATCATCACCAGATCATGCCAGATGATTGAGAAAGGGTGAATTTTTTGCTACCAAAGACAGAACAAAAGAAAAAAGTCCAATCTCAAAATAAATGCAGAGGAAGATATGAATTTTAAATAGTACTTTAAATTATTTTCCAAATATTACAAATGTTGTATTTTCTTTTCTTTTAGATTGATTTACAAAGAAATGCCACATGTCAATCATCTTGCAAAGATCTACATATTTATATACACAAACAATTATGACACTTACATGTTTAGGTCAGAGTTATTTGAAATCAATCAATGCATCCCAGCTAGCTGTCACCGTATTCAATTGCCATGATCGATGCTTCTTATAATTGAAGAAAACTATATAATAGAGAGTAAGAATATACAAATACAACTTGGTTCGAGTTGAAATATTCCATAATACTGTCCCCGATCTATTGAATGATCGGAACATTCTCCCGAGGCACAGCAGCCGAAAATAGAAGTATTGATCATCCAACACTGACGGAATGTATTTTGCAATACTTCTCCGAAAAATAGCATGTTGTATTTTTTCCATCTCAAAAAAGTCACGATTTATCTTGAAAACAAATTTGAAAAGTGAACAAACCCAGAATGTTATTTTGTGGTATATTTTGCGGTTCTGGGCAGTTCAGCCGGGATAAACAATAGCCAATCGCCCAGAACCTACCATGTTGAGTTTTGAAGCGCCCCCTTACATGTTCTTGCTATTTACCAAATAATAAGACTGTGTGGACTTGATCCGCCATTTTTGAGGCTCATTGTAGAGGGTGTAATTTATAATGACCATACAAAACGAACTAAATAATCGTTACCTATTGACTTCTACGTCTGATTAAAATCTATATGCTTCGACTCTGAAGGTTTTATTCCCTGGTTCAAGAATTGGTTATCAACTATAACACTTTATTACACTGAACTCCCACAACTGTAGATTTGTATACAACTGGCACGTTTTTACTTCCAAAATCGATTATTGTCGGATTATTTAATAAGTATTGAAGAGATTTGTTGCTTAAATTGATGGTTCTTATGACTTAAACAATCAAACTCATAATCCCTGAACATGTGTTATATAATACGCTTTGTGTCCAAAGTCAATGATAACATTCATTTGCAATATATATGAATTTATTCAAAATTTTCATTTATATTCCCCAAACTTCTTTGTCGATCATTCGATGTTTCTAATCATATGCATTTGAATAAATCTTTTCCATGTGAGGCACATGTGACATTATGAGCTTAGTATGTAAAGCCAAGATAAACCGGCCTCGAGTAGGGATTTTTCAGAGGGCATAGATTCCTTGTAAATACTGTAAAGCATGAAAATCTCACTAGTATCACATTTCGCTAAATTAAAATGCTGCTAAAATAATTGTTAACATAGCATTGAATAGCAAGATGATTCAAATTAGTGAAATTAAAATGCATCACAAAAAATCACAATCCACGTTGGTAAGAAAATCCAAAAAGTCAAAATATGTCATAGACCGGAGTTAGCAATGGTCACGAAATGGTCACGAAATTGCTGCCATGGCAGCGCGTGCTCGGTGGCTTGACATTGTGACAGTTGGGTTGGGAAGCTAGAGGTCCCGGGTTCGATTCCAGGTGGAAACCCGCCATTTTTAACGTGCAGATTTCCGAGGAGATAGTTTTTAAACGGAGAATTGCCCAGTACGGTTAGGGTTAATCTGGAAAAAAAATTGTGATTGACTTTATGAGAAATTGACAGCCTAACTAAAAGATGCCCCTCTTGCGCAACTTGACATGCCATCAATATTCATTGAGTCAATTTTAAGCATTTATAAAGGATGGGGGTTTAATACACTCCAACCGGCTATTCACCTGACACTTTGGCTTGCATTGCATCACATCCGAATCTTATCCTCATTGTACTAAGTGTTGATGTGAAGGAAAATTCAAAGCTGCTCGGGAAAGATTTGTTTCAAAACATCAACAACATAAAAGAATCATTTTGACAAATCCCTATGGCGCTTCTGTTACGAAAACTATCTACACTCAGCGCAAAAGCTCGTGATTCTTGAAAAATCCATTTAACATAACGGATTTGAGAAATATGAAGTTTTAGTATAGTCTTAAAATCCTAGCGAATTTTGTTCATCTTGCATCAGAGAACTTTCCTTAAATTGTATATACCTATATTTGATACTTTCTGTTAGATCATATAACTTGACAAACGTATCAAAGTCTTTCCCTTAATCTAGAACAATTTTACAAACTATTATACAGTGTGTCCCAGAATGAAGTTATCAAGATTTCAATCCCGCATAATTCAAAAACTAAATTATCTCAGACAATGCAAGTTGTTGATGATTATGCCTAATGTCTCCACTTGCTTTTGTGCAAAAATAAAGAAAATCCATGCATTAATTATCTAAAGGTGAGCGTTTCAAGCTCTAGAGGAGTTTGGACACTTTTCCCAGTTTGGAGAGGTTGTAAAAGTCCAGTGACATTTTTCAGCGGAAGTAAGGATGTCAGCTTTTACCAACATTTCTGTTTTGTTTCACATGTTGCTTCTCCTTGATGATCAGGGGCGTAGCGAGGGTTCTGGCACCCGGGGCAAGAATTGAAACTGGCGCTCGGGGGTGGGCAACTTGGAAAAGGTATGCCCCCCAAAAAATTACAACGCTTTGAAAAACTCCTCTTTTTTTTTGCTAAAATGGGTAATTTCTGCTAAAATTTGCCTAAATTTTTGCGTTTTTTGCAGTTATATTTACTTATTTAAGCTAAATGTATTGAAATCTTAAGGGCGCGCGGAGCGCGCAAAACATTTAGGCAAAAAATTGCTAATTTCAGCAGTATGTCCCCTGTTGTTGGTCCAATTATATTTCATGTAGGGGCGATTTGGCCCCCCCCCCCCCTAAAGGGGGCGCACGGGGCAACTTGCCCCCCCCCCCCTAGCTACGCAACTGTTGATGATGCCTCACTCTTAATGAAGGTTCAGCTGAATGGTAACTCCGCTTCTACTCTGGCGTCAACATGCTTCTTTTTTGCAGTTCCTTCTTCCATCTGATACCATAAGCTTTCATATTTTCCTCGTGCGATGAGGATATATGGCTCCTGGAAATGTTAAATAAATCTTTCCATTGTTTCAATGATACCTGCACTTTGCAAATATTGGTCAATCATGATACTATCCTCTCCATTGACAGATGAGGTGTTATGTTTGCTTTGAATTACCATATTCCAACAACCAATGATACCAGGGTATCAGCCCTTTAGCGTGCTTTCAAAGGGCCTGCCAAATAATTTTCCTAAACGACTACTTAATAAAATTAATTGATTTTTACATATGAAAAGGAACCAGATTTAAGTTAAAATAATCTTGAAAACAAAAACACTTATAATTAAGCAAATAATATCATGATTATGTCTGTAAAGATGGCGTTCTTTGTTACCGTGGAATTTTTACAACTTACCCAAACTGGGAAAAGTGGCTTCAAACGCTCACTTCTAGAAAACTAATGAATATATTTTCTTTATTTTTGCACCACAGCAAGTCAAGACATTAGGCATGATTGTCACAAAGTTTCATTGCGTGGAATGATTTGGTTTTTGAATTATGTAGTGTTGAAATCTTGATAACTTCATTCTGGGACACACTGTATATTATACGGATTGCATAAATAAGATATTTCCCAATGGCGCATCTGCTGAAAGAGATACTATGTATTTTGCAAATCCACGATACCTTTAATGAGCAATGTTAGTTATTAGTTTATATATACGACACTCGTACACTTCAATGTTAGTAGATTTATTTAAATTCTTTGGTATGTCAGTTGTTTAAATAAATATATGCGTGGTGCAGATATATTGTTGGAGCAATAGTTACAGTCAGTAATGAGCTATTTTTTCCAATTCATTGAAGAAAACAGGTATTGGTTTGAATATTCTTGAGGCTTGATGCTTTAATTTGAAAAACCTCTAAACTCGCCAGAGTAGCAAAACAAATGTACTTAGAAGTTAAACGTTGTGAAAACAGTTTAAAATTAATAAAATATGAATTTTATGAAATATAAGTGTATTTTCGTGTAATTTGCAATAGATCGTTTTCATTGCCTGGTCTTTACGTTAAATCTAATATCTACAATACTAGACCTAATATATCAATGAGAAATACTAATTTTTATCAAAAATGCATATTTTTATAAATGGGTCGTAAGCAACCCCTTAATCTGGAACGCATAATTACGTCTTCATGAGAAGTTGACAGCCAATCTAAAAGATGCACCTCTTGCGCAAGGCCAACTTGACATACCATCAATATTCATTGAGTCAATTTTAAGCATTTATAAAGGACGGGGGTTTAATACACTCAAACCGGCTATTCACCTGACACTTTGGCTTGCATTGCATCACATCAGTCTCTTATCCTCATTGTACTAAATTGTGATGTGAAGGAAAATGCAAAGCTATTCGGGGAAGATTTGTTTCAAAACATCAACAACATAAATTAATCATTTTGAAAAATCCCTATGGCGCTTCTGTTACGAAAACTATGTACAGTAAGCGTAAAAGCTCGTGATTCTTGAAAAGCCGACTAACATAACGGATTTGAGAAATATGAACCTTTAGTATAGTCTTAAAATCCTAGCAAATTTTGTTCATCTTGCATCAGAGAACTTTGTTTAATATGTATATACCTTTATTTGATACTTTCTGTTAGATCATATAACTTGACAAACGTATCAAAGTCTTTCCCCTTAATATAGAACAATTTTATAAACTATTATATATTATACGGATGCATAAATAAGATATTTCCCAATGGCGTATCTGCAGAAAGAGATACTATGTATTTTTCAAATTCACGATACGTTTAATGAGCAATGCTAGTTATTAGTTTATATATACTCTTCAATGATAGTAGATTTACTTAAAGGGTCATTCCAATCTCAAATGTCACAAACGTTACTCTACGGACGACAATAAATATGATATTTCCTAGAGGCGTATCTACTGAGAGATATATCGTGTATCGTAAATTCACGATAAGTTTAATAAGCAAGGCTCATTCAAATTGAAGGTCAAGAACATGTAACATTTTGGTAACGTTTGTGACATTTGAGATTGGAATGACCCTTAAAGTCTTTGGTATGTCAGACGTTTAAATACATATATGTGTGGTGCAGATATATAGCTGGAGCAGTAATTACAGTCAGTTATGAGCTATTTTTTCAATTCATTGAAGAAAACAGGTATCGGTTTGAATATTCTTGAGGTTTGATGCTCTAATTTGAAAAACCTCTAAACTTGCCAGAGTAGCAAAACAAATGTACTTAGACGTTGTGAAAAAAGTTTAAAATTACAAAGATATGAATTTTATGAAATATAAGTGTATTTTCGTGTAATTTGCAATAGTATGTTTTCATTGCCTGGTCTTTACGTTAAATCTAATATCTACAATGCTAGACCTCATATATCAACGAGAAATACTAATTTTTATCAAAAATGCTTATTTTAATAAATGGGTCGTAAGCAACCCCTTAATCTGGAACGCAAAATTATTGTTACTGACTTTATGAGAAGTGGACAGCCAATCTAAAATATGCACCTCTTGCGCAAGGCTTACTTGGCATGCCATCAATATTCAGCATTATAAAGGATGGGGGTTTAATACACTCCAACCGGCTATTCACCTGACACTTTGGCTTGCATTGCATCACATCTGTCTCTTATCCTCATTGTACTAAATGTTGATGTGAAGGAAAATGCACAGCTACTCGGTGAAGATTTATTTCAAAACATCAGCAACATTAAAGAATCATTTTGACAAATCCCTATGGGGCTTCTGTTACGACAACTCTCTACAATAAGCGTTAAAAATGTGTAATTCTTGAAAAATCCATTTCACATAACGGATTTAAATGTATATGAACTTTTAGTATAGTCTTGATATACTAGAGAATTTTGTTCATCTTGCATCAGAGAACTTTGTTTATTATGTACCTATATTTGATACTTTCTGTTAGATCATTTAACTTGACAAGCGTATCACAAAGTATTTTCCTTAATATTGAACAATTTTTTAAAAACTATATATATACGGACTGCATAAATAAGATATTTCAATGGCGTATCTGCTAAAAGAGATACTACGTATTTTGCAAATTCACGATACGTCTAATGTGCAATGCTAGTTATTTAGTTTATACTCTTCAATTTCGTAGATTTATTTTAAGTCTTTGGTATGTTAGTTGTTTAAATAAATATATGCGTGGTGTAGATTTTTTGCTGGAGCAGTAATTACAGTCAGTATTGAGCTATTTTTTTTCCAATTCATTGAAGAAAACAGGTATTGGTTTGAATATTCTTGAGGTTTGATGCTCTAATTTGAAAAACCTCTAAACTCGCCAAAATAGAAAATAATGTACAAGCTCGCGATTCTTGAAAAAATCATTCAACATTACGGATTTGAGGAATATAAACTTTTAGTATAGTCTTAAAATTCTAGCGAATTTTATTCATATTGAACCTAGATTTGATACTTTCTGTTAGATCACATAACTTGTCAAGCGTATCAAAGTCTTTCCCCTTAATATAGAACAATTTTACAAACTATTATATATTATACGGATTGCATAAATAAGATATTTTCCAATGGCGTATCTGCTAAAAGAGATACTATGTATTTTGCAAATCCACGATACGTTTAATGAGCAATGCTAGTTATTAGTTTATATATACTCTTCAATGATAGTAGATTTACTTAAAGGGTCATTCCAATCTCAAATGTCACAAACGTTACCCAAATGTTACACAATCCTGTCCTTGAATTTTAATGAGCTTGAGTTATCTTCAAGGGCTGCGCATACCTGGAAGATATCCAAAGCTTTTCAGCTCGACAGCATCCCCTGAATCTGGAAAGCAATATGTTTACTGACTTCATAAGGGTTTGACAGCCAACCTAAAAGATGCACCTCTTCCGCAAGGCCAACTTGATATGCCATCAGTATTCATTGAGTCAATTTTAAGCATTTATAAAGGATGGGGGTTTAATACACTCCAACCGGCTATTCACCTGACACTTTGGCTTGCATTGCTTCACATCCGTCTCTTATCCTCATTGTACTAAATGCTGATGTGAAGGAAAATGCAAAGCTATTCGGGGAAGATTCGTTTCAAAACATTAAGAACATAAAAGAATCATTTTGACAAATCCCTATGGCGCTTCTGTTATGAAAACTATCTACAATAAGCGTAAAAGCTTCTGATTCTTGAAAAAAAAAAACATTCAACATAACAGATTTGAGGAATATAAACTTTTACATGTAGTATAGACTTAAGATCATATCGAATTATGTTCATCTTATATCAGAGAGTCTTGTCTAGTATACCTATATTTAATATTGTCTGTTGGATCATACATATATAACTTGACAAGCGTACAAAAGTGTATTTTCTTTGATATTATATCTCATTTCTAAGATCTAGATTTACCCACACCCTTTAAAAGTGCAAGTGAACAATTTTCTACGGACGACAATAAATATGATATTTCCTAGAGGCGTATCTACTGAGAGATATATCGTGTATCGTAAATTCACGATAAGTTTAATAAGCAAGGTCAATTATTAGTTTAGATAAACTCTTCTATATCCATAAATTATTTAAAGTCTTTGGTATGTCAAGTCATTTATATAAATATATTTGTTGTGCTTAAATCTTAACAGACTAATTACGGTCAGTAATAAGCTATATATATTGCAGTACTTATTATGTTTTTTTTTTTTTTTTTTTCATTTTCCTTGGCATCTCATTTTCCAGGGACTTTTAAAGAAAACCGTAACTTAACGGACAATTTTTGTGATCGTACAGGGTGTTTACTCCAATTTACGCCCCTTTTTTTATCCTTTTTACAGCGTACTCTTAAAACAAAGGCCCCGCGTTCTAATCTAAGGTAGGTCCAATTTTTAGGTAAAGTTTCTATATCTGTAAATATGGAACCATTAATTATAAATCCACTCCTCAAGAAAAAGCGAAATTGTATTCAATTTATTTTATAATTTTGAACTGTTTTACGGGATTTAATTGTCCAAAATGCATGTCTTCAACCGTAAAAATACGGAAATGGTGTAAGTGTAAGTTTTTTATGATCGATAATGATAAAACTATTTTGTGTTACAGAAATAGAAACAGTTTTAAGATATCACAACACTAAGACACAACTCTGCGCCTGTTACAAGCAATTCTTATTGACGCAAGAAGTAATATTCAGTAGTTTAACAACAAAAAGCTGCTGAGAAATTGGCAATGACCTGTAAGACAAATGTACCGCTTCAGGCTATATCACAACTATATCATACTACACATTGAAAGCACGCTTTGCTAGTATTATTTCTCTTTAGGCGACAAAATGGATTTAAAGATATTTCATGGCATTTACATTAACCTTGGAAATACACGAATTAAGGATAAAAGGGAGTTATTGAGAATAAATCAATGCAAAACTTGTGTTTTGCGGTGAAATTCTCCATCTTCTATATCTTTTATCATTGTCAAAAAAGGCAAAGTTGATAAGATATGACAAGATGAAAACAAAATAAGATATTTAAAAAAAAAAGGAAACATCCGTATTCAAGATAACAAATGATAATTTTTGATAAAACCCGTAATAGTAATTACACACCTATATATGTAATATATTATGTTTCCTATTTTTTTAGTAGTTTTGCAGTCTGTGCAGCACGAGCTTGGAACGATCTTTCACCACACATGAGAACTGTTCAGTCAGTGGAGGTGTTTAAGAAAAATCTTAAGACTTTCTTGTTTTAACTTTGCATTTATTTTTCTTATTTTGTGTAAACGCTATGTTACATTGTTTAATAGCGTCCTAAATACCTGTTGTTGTTGTTGTTATGAATAAACATTCACAACGGTTCTTTGCATACCCCCGACTCAAGTGCCAAGAGGGTGTATTTCACGCAAGACCTAAAATAACACACCAATATGAAAAATTACCTTTATCTCCAACATTGCCTTTGAATGTTGTTATTTATTGAACACTTGCAACATTTGCGTATTAAAAACAGATGCTATAACAGAGTACTCAATCACGGCAGTTTAACTACTTTCAAAAATGAATGTGCGACCTTTACTTTCAAATTTGTTATAAGTGCAACTAAATTCCTACTTTACAAATCGCAAAGATTTGGAAGCTCATAAGAATTAAGAGAAAGAAAATCATCAGACAAAAGATCGGGGTTACAGATATAATGGAGAAGCGAGACGGTTCAACATTGAGATGGGCTGGGCATTATTAAGATTTCAGGATAATAGATGGACACACAGATGAGCTGAATTGCAACCAAGGAAAAGGAAAGGATGGACGGCAGAAAAGAAGATGGCAAGATGATTTATTAAAATAACATACATGGGAACTAATACATACACTAGGATAGCAAGAAACAGACGGGAATGGAAGTGTTATAAGGAGGGCTTCATTCAACACGCGGATGAGCTTTAGCCTAGATAGATATAGGTAGAAAACGTTGTACATGATAATGATGTCTATTTTTTGAAGGAAAAGTCGCTAACGGCCGCTGTGTCCATCTCCATTTCCTTAGCGTTTAGGTCAAACTCAACTAAACAGTGTATATTTGTTGGGTTGAGGGCAACTCCTCCCAAAATAACTAGTCTGATTTACTTTGCAGTATATTTTCATATCCCCATTGTGGATAAAGAATCTTAAGCACTCAGGACTGCGATGGCTTAGTCGGGATTCGGGGCTTGAGCTATCAATCTCTGGGTTATGAGTTCAATGCTCTAACCACTAAAACAAAAACATTTTCTCATTTTCTTGAAAGTCTAATTCAAATTTGGATGCGTAAATTTGTCTGAGAGGAGTTTCCTTATAATTTAAGCTTGTTTTTCATTTGTAAAATGTTCAGAAATACCTATTTAAATACCATTGTTGCAAAAAAAGTTTTGTCATAAAATATATATATCAATCAAATTTTCCTGCATTGCTTTTACATATTTTCACTGAATCATCTTCGTAGAAAGCCCAGTGCGGGCCGAAAGCTAAGGTCTATGCAGTTGGTTGCATTTCCCTGTTTAACATTATATGTAATAGCGTTATCTTTCGTAGGTCCAAACAACAAAATTCAGTACGTTATAGAACTGTTTTCTGAACATTTTGTATGATATTCAAATTTTCTTATCTATGAATGACATTGGTTAGTCACACTTTTGAGATGTATCAGAAGAATACAATTCATCTACCGGCTACAAGTAGAACACGTCGAAAATTCAATATTCGGCGAGATAAATCGAAGACGCATATTATAAAATACATGTAAAACAAAGTTCAGGCTGAAAGAATTACAGCTACTTTATTTTTCATTCACATCACAAATTTTGCAAAACATGAGATACAAAATCGATATCATTCCATTAAGGTGTCAAATTTTGACGCAGCATTGAAGCCAACAGCATTATTATCATGTTACCATACAGGATCTGTGATATTTTTTATTTCACTTAAGATTGACACTGCATCACAACCTTTTACATAATATAATGTGAGCGCCTCAATATTCCAAAATCTTTTATGAAGATTAGGGTTGTCAAAACTGGTTAAAACTGCCTATTTTTGACCACTAAAAAGTGGTCAAAACCGGTCAAATATCTTTAATGTGATACAACAGGAAAATAAGGCCACAATAAACATTTTACAAATTTTTCAATCAATACAAACATTATGGTGATCGTTTACACTATGTGGTATGGGGTTAGAACCCAGCAATATCCCTAACCCCTTAACTTCAGTACCATTTTCATTCTCAATGCGTTCAAGGACATTCGCTCGTTCGAGATAATATTCGCTCATACTTTTAATCCCTACCGAGAGCAATTCGCTCTGATAAGAAGAGACATTCACTGTAATTGATGTATTAAATTTTTGCTCATAGGAAGTGACATTCGCTCTACATTGAAGTGAAGAAGTCTGAGCGAATGTCAATAGCGAATGTTTCTAGGTCGAGCAAATGTCTTCGGATGCCAAGCCTTACTTGAACTTGAGCATGTTTACAGATAACCATTATAACACGATAAGCATATACCGTATCACTAAACTCTATATCAGTGTCCATGTTTAAGGGTACTTCTTTCCCTCAAATCTATTTTAGGGTATCTGGGACAAATGTCAAGAATCCTGTTTTGGAATGCATTTAGACACTCAATTCACACTCGTAACTCGTTGCACTGTTAAGTGCATCCCCCCTTCTGCAGTTAATTGAAGTATCCGGCTGTGTACACATCTTAAGAACTTTTTGCCCACAAACCACAACATGCTTTTATATTTTTTCATTGTAGTAAAGCACACAATTTGGGAATATGGTTTTACTAAAATCATATTTTGCCATTAGTCCTATCTTTAACCCTCGTCCACCTTACGTATTTTCTACTACGTCGTCACCTAAGGAGGGGGTGGGTGGTTACCACCCCCCCCCCTGTAAAAATGAAATTGACTTGCCAAAAGTGTGTTTGTTTTATAACATAGTATAGGGTAGGGTCCCCTCTTTCTATTGATACCAAAATCATGACAATCGGTCAAGGCGTTACGTAATTATGACGTCATAAAGTACTTTAGGTCGGAAAATTTTGCCGAAATCTGAATTTCGGCGAAAATTGAAAAAAATTCAAGAAATCGCTATAAAAGTTCTAAATATCGGCTTTTCATCGGGGTTTTTGCTAATGAATAAAGGAAATGGTAGTTCTAACATGTTCTGTAAGTTTAAGCTTGTTAGCATGCAGATATTTTTCAAAATGGCGACTTTTTATATAGGGGGGTGGTTACCATCCCCCCCCTTCCCACGGACTTTGACGGCTTACCCTACCCCCACCTAAGGTGGTACCCCCGACTTTTTTTCATCAAAATGACCGCAAAGGATGTAAAAACAA
>JXSR01S063868.1:39992-57357 GCA_000969725.1 Ophiothrix spiculata
AAGGATAAAATCAATGGTGTCCTAACTTGATATTATTTATATTATTTATTTTTTTATTATTTTGGAGTGTCTCTTTGAAGACTGTTAGAGTAAAATTAACATAAAAGTCGGCCATATGAACCCAAACATTTGGTTTTTGCGCGTCAGCGCAAAAACGCGAAGTAATTTTTCATCGCCCCTGTATGTAATTGTCTAATTTTACCATACTCTTCACTTGGTGGCAAGAAATTCAAATCAACCCACCCCTTCCTATGCTAATTAGCATAAACATGCATTTTCGAGGGCGTTATTCAAATTTGTTTTGCCCATAAAATCGTAACCAAACAATTTTTTTTCTAATTTTATTTCAGGAATATATTTGTACTTACATACTGCAAATATGAGCCAAATTTTATTGAACAATTCCATTGGGAAGTGAGTTTTCAAATTTTTGGCGGGAAAATGTTGACGCGACACGGACAATTTTGTTTTGGCCGCCATTTTGAAACGATTTGTCCGATTTTCAAAGATTCTCCTTTGTTTTTAGTTCTTTTGAAGTAATTTACCTGTGACCAGAGTTTCAACGTAAAATTTCTTCGCAAAATCGCTTTTTCGATGTTGGACCCCCCCCCCCCTTCTTGACCACTAACGGGCATGTGAAGGACCTTAACCACCTAAGTCTTAAGCAGAAAAAACCGTGTATACAACCTGCATTGGGGATATTGTTATAGTACACATGTGTTGTTTCTGTTGTTTTTGTCCTCAGATTTGTTTCAGACAATCTGCAACCCTGCAAGTGTGTCTTCAGGAAGGTGTTCTTCATTTTTGAAGATGAAGTATTTTGTGTTGGTTTGACAACTTATTCTGAATTCGGAAATTATGAACTGCTTGCTTCGAAATGGAATATTTTGGACATTTATATAGGTATTTTCAATAATACTTTTTTTATTTTGAGCAGTTTTTGCATACACGTACATAGATTTGTTATATTTTTATGTTGATTTCAGGTTACATTATTATCAACTCAAAGAACTCAAGATAGAGAACATCACCATACTATTGTTCAAAGACATGATATATACATACAAATGATATAATACAGTCTATACAAAGTCTATATTATCTATAAAATGTTTCAATTGATTGCGAGAAAATAGTAGAAATTAAAAAGAGATCAATTTACCCTTCAAATTAAGTCAGATTACCATTGCGATAATATCAAGAAAAGTCGACTCAGATAAAAAAAAAAAATAAAAATGACTCTAGAGTAGAGGCTGTATTTTGCTTTTGTTCTTACCGGATAGAGTCAGAAGTGCTGCAAACAAGTGGATTTTTGATATCTCTTTTGAAATAATAAAACATTAAAGCAACCGTCATTTTCCTTAGAACTAAAATACAACTACCAGTATCCCATAATCCCCGAAACAAGTACACCGATGCAACATTTGAGAATATAAACCTTAATTTGCAATTTTCGCTCCTTGTCAAATTGTGCATTGTTTTATCAAGTAATACATATCAGACAATTTCCTTTCGCTATCCGCGTCTTTTACATGCTGTCGGCAATAGCATGGAAATTGTCGACGCTCTCTTCGTAGCTTTAATATCCGTAAAATGCTTGAAATACTCTTTGGAAGATATTAATACTTTCCTGCCTATATATAACAAGTATTTAAAATGCATTATCTAATCCTACTTTATTCTATAAAAATGTTACCATTTTGTTCGAGCGTTCTACGGTAGCAGCTTCGCAAAATGTGGGTTATTCATCGGATTTTTATATTTCAGTAGTTTAAACTTCATAGTATGCAGATTTTTTTTCAAATGGCTAATAAAAACTTCAGCAGTTTCATCTTACCCCTGATTCCTGATTATATCTAACAAGTATTAAAAATGCATTATCTAATCCTACTTTATTCTAAAATTTTGTTTTACTATTTTGTGGATATTTATCGGAATTTTTAGATTTCTGTAGTTTAAACTTCTTAGTATGCAGATATTTTTTCAAATGGCTACTAAAAATTTCAGCGGTTTCATCGTACCCCCTGCACCCAAGTTTAGCCGCCTACTTCTCCATTTTTTTGTTTAGCTCCAGCAAAGAATTTGTACCTCCTCAGCTTCACCATTAAGTAATCACTATGATCGTGTGTAAGTATAAGTTTTTTTTAGTACCTCCCGATTTTTATCCGTATAAACCAAGCATACCACAGGAACAAAATTATCAATCAATTGGATTCTTAGTGGAGAATCACATTCACCTGGCACACAGAATGGACATTCAAAACCTGTGTTGCTGTTGATCTTCCATCCTGCCAATATCTGGTTAATATAAACCCATGTATAATCAGTCAGAAGAGAGGTGATCATGAAGTTGTTATGGATCCGAGGACACGCTTAATGTTTCCTAGCAAACTAATAAGTGTAGACAGTTCCAAGGCTTTTGAAGGTCCAAAATTGGTAAAGAGAGATAACATTTACGTTATATATACTTTATACAACAAGGTAAAAGATACATCAAATTAATGTGTGTAAACAATAAATAAAAGTAACGATATCCCAAATATTTTGATATACGTATCTGTCGAAAGACTTTTCGAAGGTCTATTTTAAACTTGTGTTAAATTATACATATTCTGATGATTTGGTCAAAATTACGTCTTTGATGTCACTTTCGGCATTGACACTTTAAATACTCTTGAACACACATTTTTGCCATATAAAGTCAACTTTAGTTATTTGCATCGTACGTATAGAAAGTTTGTAAAATGACATAATCTTTACAAATATCAACATTTTTATAGTTCATGTCGACATTATTTACTTCACAAAGAGTCTGGCATTGTTTTATTAAATGCGCGTTTTGTTGTACGCAGTAATGTGTATTAACTATTTCAGTTAAAGTGGCCTCGGTTCGGTTTCAAATGCTAAGACATGTGTAGAGCTGAGCGTTAAGTTACAAGATACATATTGCTGTTCTAAAGCACCTGCGATTTAGTGGATTAATGTTACATTCCACAGAAAATATCGCGTCATGTTTCATTTTTGTTACAGTTCTCTATATTCACTGCTTTGCTCTTAGGCAGCTGGTGATTTATATATTTCTTTATTGTTAATTAATTTAAATGTGAACTTATTTCATACTGTAGGATTATATTATTTGAAACATGAAAAGTTCACTTCTCTCAAATGGTACCCCAAGTGTACAATAACCTAAAAGGTTTTACCATGTCATCCGGATGAAATATTTCCTGTCAAGTTTAAATGAAGATACATTGGTTCAATATCTCCAAAGACAAATATATCTAATCATTTCCATCTACAAAAAGAGAGGAAGTTAGATTGAGACAATTTGGGTAATCTACCGATCAAACATGAAGAGAAAATCAAAACAATCAATCTTAGATACATTGTTCCATCGTTGATGTGGACAGTCAGGCTATGAACGAGCTAGGTAGCAGGTGCAGTTGTATGTTCAATTCTTCAGGCATTTCCTTTGATGAACATATCATGGTTTTTCTATTACAATAAAACCATATTGTATGAACTTTGGAGGATGGTGAAAAATCTGTACGTAAACCCATTTAAGTTTGTTTTAACCATGCCAATTCCATCAAAGTGTCATTGTCTTTTGCTTGTGAAGCGAATATAGTGTTGTGCTAGAGTCTAACACATTTAACAAAATTTAACTGAAAAGTGCGTATCTAAAGGCACTATCATTGTAAAGTCAAATTGAGGTAAAGTGAAAGGTGCTTTTTGTGAAACCTTTAATGTCAAAATTACTGAAAGCAACGTCTTTGAGAGGTAATTAGATTATTTGGCAACCTATTGGAATTGAAGAGTAAAGAAGAATGATTTAAAACCATATATTCTTCTTGACTAATGGCAAAAATAAATGCAGTTAACGAAGAATTTTTCACAGAATAGAACATGCAAGTCCTTATCATGGTATTATAGGCTAATCATTATAATGAAAATTAAAGCCATAGGTCAAACAAATTGCAAAAATAATGGTATTAAGAGGAAAATATCATACAAACATATACAACAACAGATCAAAAATCTACTTGGTGGAACAATGGTTTATTTGCATAAAACAAAATGGCTGCCAAAACAGGGGAAAGTGTCCACGAATGATTTATACCCGGATATCTGAATTATTTGTGGACCAATGGGCAAGGTTTTGGTCAAATCTTGTTAATTTTCAAATTAAACAAGTCTTTAAGTTTCTATAGAATTTAGAATTTTTCAAATCGCATGTCCTGTGAAAAGTTATAGAGATTTTTCCAAACTGGGTATATTTTTCAATTTGTAATCAGAGAAATTATTGCACTTTTAATTAAACTGACTACACTGAAACCTTCTTTTACTTTTCCAAAGTTAAAACGTAAAATACAATTTAAGAATTATTGACTGACTGTGATGGATATGAAGTATGAAGTATCTTCTGGAGAAAAAAATAACGATTTTGGTCCGGTTACGCTTGAACAGCTTTACATAATGAAAAGTTCAAATCATTTTAGATGTTACGCACCTAAGGGAAATCCACCAAGAAACTTTACATTTGCCATTTCTAATGATAACCAGAAGTTAGTAGTTTTGATGGGTATTATGGGTAATAACTTAATATCAGGACCATTTTTTGTCGACGGAGACCTCAACGCGCGGTGGTATGTTGACATAATCAACAAAATTGTTGTTCCTCAACTTGCCCGCCAGTGTCCTGCTCCATATCTGATTAAGACTATCTCGCTATTCGAAGAGATTCAAAAGTCTGCAAGTTAATGCTTTTAGTAGATCATAGAAAATTGCAAAAGCAAGGAAAGAAGATCTGTTGGTAAGAGTGCATATTACTATACCTGCATGATTATTTGTACAAAACCACATTTGTATCGATTTTCAATTACCTCATCGCACAAAGCAATGAAGCATGATATATTAATAAAACTGATAGAAAATGTAGAAGACTTATTCACTATTGTAGAAAAGTTGTTGGTTTTATGAAAAATTATGATTTAATATTTTTTCTGATTTTTTTAAAACCGGATATAAATCATTCGTGGACAGTCTGTAATATTGGTAAAAAATGGTAAATCGTGTTAAAATCATTCTATCGTGTTCCACTAATCACAAAGAATCAGAAAAGGTATACTTTTACCCATCTCCGATGTATGGTTAATGAGTTATATCTAAAAACGTGAAAGGTCATATCAGGGGTCACGTGATATGCCCTTTGGGAGACAAAAAATTCAAAATCGTCTGATTTTTCTCAAAATGTTCTCAAGTAGTTTCTCTTACAAAACTATCCACACGAAGTAGTATCTAGCAATGGCTCAGATGTATTATTACTATGGTTACAGATCAATGTAAACTTTGGGTTTCAGATTCCAATGTAATGGTAAATATGAACTTTGTTTTGCCTGATACCATAGCAACCACTAAATGAAGAGATCAACGTCGGCCCATTAGCCTTTTCGAGATTTCCAATCTCTTATACAGAAACTCAAATATCGCTTATTTTTTCCATTGAAATACATTGTGTTTTTTGTCAAAATTGGCCAACTTTAGAAGCTAATTGTGGTTTTACTCGGAGTACATTTTCAGCATGATTTTACACCGTCCCGCATCAACGACTACTTGGTAAGCTAGAACATTATGGAATAAGAGATAAGATCTGGGCATGGGTTAAAAAGTGGCTAACTACCAGAACGCAAAAGGTTGTTGTTGAAGGCAAATCAGCTCGACCGACTCAAGTTATATCCGGAGTTCCTCAGGGCACTGTGTTAGGTCCGCTAATGTTTTTGATTTACATCAATGATATAGCGGCTAAGCTTGATAATAATACACAGATACGTCTGTTTGCGGATGATTGCCTTCTATAGAGGGTCATTAAATCACCTGAAGACCACGAAATCCTTCAAAAAGACCTCACATCCCTTCATAATTGGTCATGCCAGTGGCAAATGGGTTTTAACATAGCCAAATGCAAAACATTGAGAGTAACAACAAAACGTAGCCCAAGTATCTTCAATTATAGTATGGGAAATCAAGACTTGGAATGCGTGTCCCATCACCCCTACCTAGGTGTTGAAATAACTCATAACTTAAAATGGTCTATTCATATCAATGACATAGTTGCAAAGGCAAATAGAGCACTCTGGTTCATACGTAGAAATCTCCACCGTTGCTCTAAAGCCATCAAGGAAAAGATGTATATTGCTCTTGTCCGCCCTCATCTAGAATATGCCTGCGCCGTTTAGGATCCTCATGTAATACCAGACATACAAAGAATTGAAATGGTCCAGCGCAGAGCAGCTAGATTTGTATCAAATACTTATAGTAGATCAGAGGGTACCGTATCTAACATCCTACGTGATTTAAATTGGTCAAACTTGCAAGAGCGACGAAAGAACACCCGTGTAGCAATTATGTACAAAATCCACTCAAATGATATCGCAATACCAATCCCAGAGTATATTAACCGTCAAACTGCAACACAAACCAGACAATACCACCCTATAAGGTTTCAGGTTGTTAAAACATCGTCCAATGTGTATAAATCATCTTTTTCCCATCAACCATATCCGAATGGAACAACCTCCCCATATCCATCTTATATTCAAATGAAGTGTCAAATTTCAAAACATCACTTAGAATTTAGATTTAGATACATACATCTTTCCTTATTGCACTCCTAATAAACACACACAAATCATCTGAAGATATCTATTTTTCGCTATCGGGGTACGGCTGCCGCACGAAGTGTACCGTATAATATTACCGTATAAATTAACAAATTTATCAGTAGCTCATGTCTTATTTTAATTCAAAAAACAAAATAAATGAAAAACAGGAGAATTGTATCATAGAGATAGTCTGAGCTTCCAGACCCATACTCCATTTCATTACATATTTGGTCCGGGCTAACAGCCATTGACTCCTGCGAATAGCCAACAAAATTTTGAAACATGAAGCAGAGGTACCTCTTGTAGCAACAGGTGTCTGTGATCACTATCAAATAGCACTTAGTTCAAGAAAAATTCATAATCAGAAACTTTCATGTACCAAAAATCGACAAAATTCCCATTGTGGACTGCCGAATTCAACACACTTGACAAGTAAGATATCGTCAAAATGTCAACAATGCATGCAAAACCTATGTTTGTCAAGTCCAAATGTCCCACTAGTCGTTGCAGTTACATTTTTAGTTAGCGGAACTAATGTTCATTGCTCCTGTCAGACACCGATGTACGCAACTTGAATAATAGAATTGAAAATCGAGTTGGCAAATGTTTGGACCATTGCGCCGTTGCCGTTAGACCTAGGTATTATAGAGAGTGACAAGTCAAAGAAAATTATTGGATTTAATTGAAATAAAAAGAAAAGAAAAGTAGAAAAAAATGTAAGCACGCGGGAGTATGCGAGAATCGAACCAGTGATTTTTGGTCGGGAAGCGAGAACTAATAAACACGTGGTGAATCTAAATACTTTAAGAAACGTGTATTGCGCAAGACGAAATATACACATAATTATTAGGAATTTGAAATCCAATTCTGTTAATTACTGTTATATTTAGGGAAATGATATTATTTTACAAAATATATGGGCTATTTAGGAAGAGTTTGAAGAAAAATTAGAGCAAAATGGGTTTGCCAATCGGGCGCAGAGGTTGATGGACCGACGTTGATCTCTTCTCTTGCAACCACTGGTCCAAAGCACTTTAAACTATTACCTAATGTATACACTTTTGCGAAAGGAGCATTTTTAGACCATTTTGAAGAAAATCGGACAATGTTGAATTTTGTGTCTCCATAGGATCTATTGCCTGACCCCTGATATGATCTTTCACATAATTGGATATTACTCATTAACCATTCTTCGGAGATGGGTAAAAGTATACTTTTTCTGATTCTTTGTGATTAGTTGAACACAATATAATGATTTTTAACACGATTTAACCAATTTTGATATTTTACCTCCTGTTTTTGAAGTAATTTTGTTTTATGCAAATTAATCACTGTTCAACCAAGTAAATTTGTGTAGATTTTTGATGTTTTGTTGTAGATGTTTGTCTGATATTATCCTGTAAAATTAATATCATTACTTTTGCAATTTGTTTAATCCATTTTTTTAATTTTTACTAGCCTATTAGTACCTCTGAATCGCATTAGTGATAAATCTAGCATTATTATCATCATTAGCCGGTAGGAAAATAAGACTGTAAGCATGAACATTAAAACCATTAAAAATAATGATGAAAATGAATTACGGCTGTAAAGGTTTTATCTCCTAATTATGCAAGTTTGAATCACAGATTACAGATAGTTAGGTCTCTACATGACAAATAATGGCTATCTTGTATGTATGAATGGGAATTCTACAATTTCCTGCACAGAAATTCAGCTCGACATTGACTTTTTTTAGAAAAACAAATTGTTAGACTTCAAAAGTGAGATGGCAAAATGTCCCTACGTTTTAAAGTTGTTTGAAGAGTTTTTTCCAGACTTTGCATTCCTGGGCTCAAGGTTCCGAGAAACTTTAAATGGGAATTTGACAATGAGATGTCATTTTTGGACTTATCTAGAATGTTAAAGTAACACTCTAATTTTGGTTAAATTGTATAGTCAGTTATTTTTAGTTAATTTTATAGAAAAATAATGTAATGCACATACATATTTTGTGCTCAATACTGACAATTAGACACATCCTTGACAACTTCGTGTTCCCTTTATCATGCGTGTCATATTAGAAAAATAGTAAGAAGAAAACACAAACACGATCATTTGAAGAATCGTTAAAGACCGTTTTTAATCGTAATGGTCGGATAGCGCGAAAATACATAAACGGCTTTTCCCAAACTTGTTATGTAAGTACGAATTGAGCGCAGTTTGTATATCATATTCTCTAATTTGAAATCAAATATGGATGAAAACTTTAGGCAACCACTGATAAACTAAATTTGATGTTTATCGCTACGAAAAAAGACCATCTCAAAGCAGATCTAAGCGCCAATAATTTTCTCAATTTATTCAACTAAGCGCATGGCTGTGTGTTCCAAGCAGATATAAATCGAGTTATCGATAACAGTTCTCGACTTTGGATTAAAGATCACGTGGAGTGCTAGTAAAATGTCACATATTATGTGTCGTAAACAGATAGAGCAAAAGTAATATATGGAGCCGTTTCTAGCTTTTAAGTTTAATTTAATTTTCATTCTCAAACACTTTAGGCGATGTTCGTTAACAAGATTGAATATTCACTAATTATCAAAATAGGTATGGTTGAAATTCTTGAAAAAAATCTCGAATATTCATTTGTAATACAAAAGGATTATTTTTGATAAGTTAGTCATAAATGTAAATAACCTTAACTCTACAGAATAAAGCTATAATATGTCGAAATTGATTGAAAGGAAATTTTGAGTTTTTAAAAGATATCGTTTAATATAAAAATAATTAGAAAATGTTTTTTACTTGTTTTTGAGCAGGTGTAATATTATAATTGAGAGATAATTTAATTTTACTGAAACAGTTAAAGAGATTTTTAGCCGCTTCAGGAAAATGAATCATCGACAAAACGGCTATTCCCAGACTTGGTATGTAAGTACGAGTTGAGCGCAGTTTGTAAATCATATTTTCAAATCTAATGTGGATAAAAACTTCTGGCAACCAGTAATAAAATAAATTTGATGTTTATCGCTACGAAAAGGAGATCATCTCAAAGCAGATATAAGCGCCAATAATTTTCTCATTTTATTCAACTAAGCGCATGGCTGTGTGTTCAAAGCAGATATAAATCGAGTTATCGATAATAGTTCTCGACTTCGGATTAAAGATCACGTGGAGTGCTGGTAAAATGTCGCATTTAATGTGTCGTAAACAGATAGAGCAAAAGTATGGAGCCGTTTCTGGCTTTAAGTTTGATTTAATTTCTATTCCCAAACACTTTAGTTGATGTACGTTAACAAGATTGGTTGTAAAATGACATGATCTTTACAAACATCCACAAGTTTCTGTCGACATTATTTACTTCACAAAGAGTCTGAAGTTGTTTTTGGGACGGCTTCAAAACTCAACCGGCGGTTGACTGCCGGTTCTGGGCGGTTCAACCGAGAAAAAAAAATAGCCAACTTCTCAGAACCGGCAGATGACCGCCTGTTGAGTTTTGAAGCCGTCCCTTATTAAATGCCCGTTTTGTTGTATGCAATAATATTTATTAACTGTTTCACTTATATTTGCCTTGGATCGGTTTCAAATGCTAAGACATGTGTAGAGCTGAGCGTTAAGTTACAGGATACATATTGCTGTATTAAAGCACCTGCGATTTAGTGGAGTTATGTTACATTCCACAGAAAATATCGCGTCATGTTTCATTTTTGTTACAGTTCTCTATATTCACTGCTTTGCTCTGCTGGTGACTTATATAATTCTTTCCCAAGAGAAAACTCTTGTTATTTACTTTATTTTTAATGAATTTAAATGTGAACTTATTTCATACAGTAAGATTATGCTATCTGAAACATGAAAAGTACACCTTTCATAAATGGTACCCCAAGTGTACAATGACCTAAAAGGTTTAACAATGTCATCCGGATGAAATAGTTCCTGTCAAGTTTAAAAGAAGATGCATTGGTTCAATATCTCCGAGGACAAATATAACTAATCATTTTCATCTACAAACAGAAAGGAAGTTAGATTGAGACAATTTGGGTAATCTACCGATCAAACATGAAGAGAAAATCAAAACAATCAATCTTAGATACATTGTTCCATCGTTGATGTGGACAGTCAGACTATGAACGAGCTAGGTAGCAGGTGCATTTATATGTTCAATTCTTCAGGCATTTGCTTTGATGAACATAACATGTTTTTCTACTATATACAACAAGACAGTATTGTATGAACTTTGCAGGATGGTGAAAAATCTGTACGTAAACTCATTTAAGTTTGTTGTCCCCAGACTATTAAGTGTCATTGTCTTTTCAAACGTTTTTATTGCTTGTGAAACGAATCACACGGAATGTTGTGCTAGAGTGAAACGAATCACATGGAATGTTGTGCTAGAGTGTAACACATTTAACAAAATTTAACTGAAAATTGCGTATCTAAAGGCACTATCATAGTAAAGCTAAATTGAGGTAAAGTGAAAGGTGCTTTTTGTGAAACAGATAATGTCAAAATAACTGAAAGCAACGTCTTTGAGAGGTAATTAGATTATTTGGCAACCTATAGGAATTGAAAAGTAAATAAGAATGATTTAAAACCATATATTCGTCTTGACTAATTACAAAAATAAATGCAGTTGTCGAAGAATTTTTCACAGAATAGAACATACAAGTCCTTATTATGGCATTAGTGCCCCTCTATCACATTAATGTTCAATCTAGCATTATCATCACCATTAGCCGGTAGGAAAATGAAACTGTAAGCATGAACATTAAAACCATTCAAAATAATGATCGAAGTGAATTACGGCTGTAAAGGTTATAATTTTAATCAGTTTGATCTCCTAATTATGCAAGTTTGAATCACAGATTACAGATTAGGTCTCTATAAGGACAAATAATGGCTATATTGTATGTACGAATGGCAATTCTACTATTTCGACACATACTTTTTTAGAAAAAAATTGTTAGTCTTCAAAAGTGAGATGGCAAAATGTCCCTACGTTTTAAAGTTGTTTGAAGAGTTTTCTCCAGACTTTTCATTACTGGGCTCAAGGTTCAGAGAAACTTTAAATGGGAGTTTAACAATGAGATGTCTTTTTTGGACGTATCTAAAATGAGATGTCTTTTTGGACATATCTAAAATGTTACAGTTACATCCTAATTTTAGTTAAAATGTATAGTCGGTTATTTGAAATTTGTATTTAATTTTAGAAAAAACAAGGTAATGCATACACATTTTGTGCTCAATACTGACAATTAGACACATCCTTGACAACTTCGTGTTTCCTTTACCATGCGTTTCACATTAGAAAAATAGTAAGAAGAAAACACAAACAAGATCATCTGAGGAATCGTCAAAGACTGTTTTTAATCTTAATATTATAGTCGGATAGCGCGAAAATACATACACGGCTTGTCCAAAACTTGTTATGTAAGTACGAATTGAGCGCAGTTTGTAAATCATATTTTCCAAATGAAATCTAATATGGATGAAAACTTCTAGCAACCACTGATAAATTAAATTTGATGTTTATCGCTACGAAAAAGAGACCATCTCAAAGCAGATCTAAGCGCCAATAATTTTCTAAATTTATTCATCTAAGCGTACGGCTGTATGTTCCAAGCAGAAATAAATCGAGTTAAAGATTAAAGATCACGTGGAGTGCTGGTAAAAAGTCGCATTTAATATGTCGTTAACAGATAGAGCAAATGGAGCCGTTTCTAGTTTTTAAGTTTGATTTATTTTCCATTCCCAAACACTTTAGGCGATGTACGTTAACAAGATTGAATATTCACTAGGTTTTTTTAAATATAGTTATGGTTGAACTCCTTGAAATGAATCTAGAATATTCAAATGTAATATAAAGGGTAAAGGGAATATTTTTGATTAGTGTGTCATATAAATGTAAACGATTTTAAGGCTACAGTCCCGAAAAACGTCTCGCTCGGCTGAATGTCATGTTTACTGCAAGTTTTTACCTACTTACACCTATCAGAATATCACAATTTTTGACGTACATATTGAATATAGTCTCTAGTTTATATATAAAACTTTACTAGTGATTTCACGTCCATTATCAAGGTCAAAATGACGCCTAAAGACTACTTCGAAAAAGTTAACCCTATTTCGCCGAAACCTCATAATTTCATGATGTTCGAACAATTCGACTGGTTTCAAATTTTGACAGATTGTAGGCTGGATACTTCTTATTGAATTACAAACATTATTTTATAATTATGCTCAGTTGATTTTGAATGATAATGTAACAAACCCGCGTTGTTTTGCCCGAAAATCCGGACGTGAATCACGACTCTGAGTTCGCCCTGTTTGAGCTGTGAATTGCCTGTTGTAAGTATCTACATTTTCCATATTTTGTCTGATATACGCATTCGCATAATTTACTTACAAATTGAGCATTTCAATGAGGCAAAAATTGCAATTTTTATGTAAACAAAAGAAAAATACGGCATTCTAATGTTTATGTTTTAGATTTTAGTTCACGATCTCAACGCTGCCTTGATACCTCAGCGGTAGATCCCTCGCTTCGTAATGCATGACTAACCCCTGCCATAATCCATGGTTCGAGTCCCCGCAAAGGTAGTGGAAACTATTTATCTTTTCATGATTAAAAATAATTAGGATTCACATTTTCCTGAGCAGATGGATTCCCTTTACCCTTAACTCTACAGAATAAAGCTATATTTCGAAATTGATTGAAAGGGAAATTTAGAGTTTTTTAAAGCTATAGTTTAATATATAATAATTGTAAATTCCATATGTGAAATCATCCAAAGGTAAAGTGCTCAACCATAAAGGGAGCTTGAATACAAAATTGGATTTCTTCGATATAACTACAAAGCTTTACAAATTTGTTTCGTAAGGCCCCAGGGCCTCACTCAACAGAAGCACATAGCAATATGAGGTAGAACAAAAATATACACAATACCCCAGTAATGACTTGTCACATGGCAAGACAAAGAACAATAGAATTACAAAATTTACATAATATCAAAATGTCACAAGAGTTGATTGGCAGAACTTGACTTTGCAAACAGGACAAAGTGATTGATGGATGGATATTAATATATACAAATAATTGTTTAATATATACAAATAATTGAAAATCTGTGTATTTGATTGTTTTTGAGTAGCTGTAATACTGTAATAATATGATTGAGAGAGATTTAATTTTACTGAAGCAGCTAAAGACTTGGTATGTAAGTAAGAATTGAGCGCTGTTTGTAAATCATATTTTCCAATTTTAAATCTAATATGGATGAAAACTTATGGCAACTACTGATTAATTAAATTTGATGTTTATCGCTACGAAAAAGAGACCATCTCAAAGCAGATCTAAGCGCCAATAATGTTCTCAATTTATTCAGCTAAGCGCACGGCTGTGTGTTCCAAGCTGATATAAATCGAGTTATAGATAACAGTTCTCGACTTCGGAATTAAAGATCACGTGGAGTGCTTGTAAAATGTCGCATTTAATGTGTCGTAAACAGACAGAGCAAAAGTAGTATACGGAGCCGTTTCTGGCTTTTAAGTTTGATTTAATTTCCAAACACTTTAGGCGATGTACGTTAAAAAGATTGAATATTCAATAGTTATTAATATACATGTAGGTGTGGTTGAAGTCCTTGATGTGAATCTATTCATGTGTAATATTAAAGGAATGTTTTTGATTAGTGAGTCATATAAATGTAAATAATTTTAACTCTACAGAATTAAAAAGCCATATTTCGAAATTGATTGTAAGGGAATTTAGAGAGAGGATATCATTTAACTGAATCAGGTAAAAAGAAAGAAATATCCGTCTGATTCCATAATTTGCAGAGGTATTGACGGCCTCTCAAGATGGGCCATTAACATGTGTGCTTGAATAAATCGTCATTTTTTCAACGAATAAATTAAAGAAATGGGCTATCAATTATAGTAAAAGGCGTAAATTAATATATCACACTTCAATTCCACGAGCTTCCCTATGCATATGCAGTCTCCAGAGAGACTGAAAATTTACAGCTAACCTGTAACAGAGTCATGCGATCATTCAGAGCACGTTTATGTGTGAAAAGTTGAGATCTGACTTGGTGGAAACATTTGTAAGTCAAATTATGACCTCCAAATAATTTGTCTATACGCTGACCCGGGGGGTTCTCAAAAAATTGTACGGGGGTGTGCCACGCAGACTTCACGATAAGGACAGTTCTCTATACCTAAAACAAGACAATTTTGCAACCCTTCACCATACCATTTTTCCGCCAAAAACACCGACTTTGGGCCAAATTGGGCGATTTTTAAGACAATTTCTCAAAAAAAACCACCACCCAATTTTTCCATTTGGGCGCATTAGGTCTGTGACAAAAACCCACCCATCGATATACCTAAAATGGCGAAATTATACCCCAAAACCGTGGCACATACCCGCATATTAATCTAATGTGAAATCCCCCCCCCCCAGGTACACTTAAAACTTCTTCTAGATCAGCTGGAACTGTAGCAAATCCGACGTTTTCCCTATTATACTCACACTTTGTGACTTGTGTGACAAAAATGCGGCCATCTACAAATATTCACACAAAATTTGGTTGAAATTACCTTTACTTAAGTAGAGTTGTAGCTAGCATTTTGTATGTGGAACCGAAGTAAGAAGTAATAAATGGATAGTCACTGGCCAGGTAAACATTCCTGCCAATTTAAATTGAAACCTTCCAACTGTAGACGCAGAACGGTACTGAATAGTAAGACCCGGTGCAGAATGCATTTCGAATAAAACACAAAGTTTGATTTGATAACCTAGGTCATTTTGTCGTCAGCATAGAATATTCTAAGCAAAATATTCTATACGATAGTTGAATCTGCACCGGGCCTTAAGTTAAGATGAAATATCTTGACCATACTTGAACTCGTTTTTAGTTTCGATTCTGTGGATTTACCCACCTAACGGCGGAAATATACCGATTATAGGAATACTCAACTGTACGAACCTTCAATACAAAGAAAAAGGAAAATATGATCTTTAAATTCATTTTCATATTTTTATTTCGTTACCCATCTAATCAGTTCAAAACGTGTCTCAATATATCCCTCGCTTCAAGTGACATAAACGTTCCCTAAATTGCAATATCTAGCAGTATTTAAAGAAACGTGTGATAGACAGTCAACGGATACTATTCCGGATATCATCATAAACCACGTGCAGTAAAATTTCGCTCCTTGCTGATGTTCCATGAAAGTGTGAGCAATATAAAGCAGCGCAGGTGATTCCTTTTCGAATGTTAACGGGTCTCTAAAGAGTTTTTTCCCTCACTGGAACACTAGGGTTGAATGTATACCTAAGCTTTCTCAACTCAATTCGTTCAATGGCAAAACGAAACGCTGAAAAAAGGGTATCATAAACACAAATATATAACACGATAACTTAACAATTATTTCGACAAAACTAGTGATAGTCAGTACTAGAGGCCAGGCAAGTTTACCGCTTATCATGCTAAAAGCTATATCCACATTGTACCTTGCCCCTCATATCAACGGAAATTGACTTAAGGAGATTACAAATAATCACATAAACCTTTAAACTATACAAAATAAATGTAAAAGTGTGTTATTGAGAATAAAACAACGCAAACAACATTATTTTTGTAGATTCCACGTTTTATCTATTATGAAGGTTGGTCCGAGTCCGACAAAATGAGAGGCACATTCAATTTATTAGTAGTTGTCAACAATCTTCATCTATATTTGATTTAAATTGGAAAAGTATCAGTTTTACCTGTTCACCGTAACCTAAGTGTAAATGCTTTATAAGTATAAGATTATAGAAGTGATATAATCTCCATCGATTAGACATTCTTTTGCGGATGAACAAACTGCACGCACGCAAACTTACAATCTACCAACCTCGAATTCCATCTTTGAGATACTCCATCACATAATTGCCAATGCTCATTAGTTCAAGAAAGTGGCTTAGCTTGACCAATGCATGTAAGATAAGAATGAAACATAGTCTTAATTGATGAAAGGATGGGTAATTGCTGATTTAAAGGTTACACGAATAGTTGTTTTCGATAGAATATAATAATGTTAACATCGAGGAAGATTTTTCTATCAATATAATGACCAGGTGCAAATGAACTAAAACTTCATTCGGCCTTATAAAAAGTAGCATGCTAGATTGTTGAAAAAAATATTTTCGTCAACACATTAATTCGAATGACAATGTATGAGACAGCCCATGTCTTAACTACGACCAGTTGGTCAACAGTTCGCTGCCTTTCGGGGACACTAGTACAATGGAAGAGGAATTTTCACGAAATTTGGATTATTAATTTGTAGTAATTTATCTTATTGTGTTTGTTTATTGAATGAAATATATAATCATCGATGATTACTAAGTGCTGACAGGGTTTTCCAAAACTCACTTGGTCTATATGCAGTGTTTTATCTCTAATCTATGTCACACATCACCGTAAGACTCTTTCACACATTACGAAAAAGGTACTAATAAGGTACACTGATTTGGTAATCGATATACATGTATTTCAATGTCCAAATCAGTGTATGTTATTAGTGACTCTTCATACGTTTCGTGATGTGTGAAATCCCAAACGTATGAATACCGTATAATTTCTTACTAAACGTGTGGCAAACGGACCAAAATAAAAGATAAGTACGTTTTTCGTACGTTTTGCTCTACACAGTTATGTGTGACAGAGACT
>JXSR01S063879.1:6538-17433 GCA_000969725.1 Ophiothrix spiculata
TGTATACTTTTATTAACTTTAAGCACTTGGTTAAAAAGTTATGGTACAAAATAAACTTGCAAAAACATAACATTGAGTGAGGTGCTTACACCCCTATAAGTGAAAGACGCGTCTAATCAATTAAAACGGAAAATTCTTCTTTTCAATCTATAATGGGTGTTATTTGGTGTTTTAATGTCAGTGTAATTATATTGATTGGAATGATATTTAATGTGATGGGAACAATGGAACAAATAAAATTGAGAATAAGTAGAGGGTGAAAGGTAAAGTTGATATTTTTGTAAATATTTAAAGAGGGTATGCTGACATGATTACAGGAAATGGAAAAATAATAAATGAAACATTTCTCATGCATGATGGTTGTAATGTCAATTTAGTCACACATCAGCATAAAGAGCCCAAACCCAAAAATAACGTACCCATTTGGGTCATTGACGTACATGTATATCGATTACCAAAACAATGTACGCTATTCATACGTTTGGGCTCTATTCAATGATGTGTGACTGAGTCCTAAATATGAGAAGGGACTTATTTATCTATGAGTGATATATTTGATTATGTAACAAAATGGCCTGGTGATATTGAATTCTTGATTGACTATGGATTGTGTTGCATGTTTTGCTAATGTAATTTATATACCAGACTATACATTCCATAAAGCATGTTTGCTACAATCAATAAGATGATTATTGCAAATTTGTCTTATAATATAATGAACCTTTTTTCTTACGTTCAATATGCAATGAATGTTCTTCCACTTGTCTGTGTGAGGAAAACATAAAAAGTGTGAACAGATAAAAACCCATAAAAATTACATTGAAACATTAATGATAAAGTAAACAGAATTATAGTAAAATAACATACTCATAGTTGAGCGAAACACCTTTTTCAGTCTAGTGTATTTTCGGTCTAAGTCAAATAAATATATACATTTTTAAATATTTTCAAACTATGCAGTAAAAATATAAAATCCTGCTATTATTAATAAGTGTGTTGCATTTCTGTCTAAACTTCAATAAGCAAAATATTGCTTGTCTGTTAGTATTGTAGTACCCCTCTTTAACCAGCATTAAACGGCAGGATATAAAGCATCCCCATGGGGAAACCCACAAATGTGCTCTTGAATAAGGAGTCAATCATATTCAGAGCAGAAATCAACTGTTTAAATTTGGTAAGACTAGTCGAAGTTACATGTTACACTCATATTTATGAATTTATATAGAGATTTCTTGAGATATATCTTGTATTTTATTATGATGACAAGACTCTTGTTATTCCTTTGATCTTTGCTTTTAAGATTAAACCGAATATAGAGCAATCATTGGCAATTTCATATAATGATTCTACACGTGTGTCAGTAGTATACTGTATCGTAAATGCATATATTTTAAGCCCTTCTGCCATCAGGATATTAAGTAATCGTATTGGAAACCATGGATGTGCTGAGGAATAATCTGGTGTATCTCATCATATTACATCGCTCATTTTGAATTTGACTAAATGAGCAGTTCAGCATGCACAAATTTGCCTTTTACATTTAAATTAAGTTTGTATGTTTGTTCCAATCTTGCCCCCAAAGACAAGAGAGAAATCACAATACAGACCGGTGTTGTTTATGAACTCTCATGCAGGTTATTACGGGGAATCTTCCAGAGAGTTAGAAAAAAACTGAACATCTATAACGTCACACCCAGCAGTGTTTCCAGTCAATAACAAGAGAGACATCCACACCAACTGCTGATGACATTGGTTGAGCACACAATAATGTTCCAGGTGAGCGATAAATTCGTATAATGTTGAAGTTAAATTCAATTCTAACAACAAAAAATATTTAAATATGTACTAAAAGTATTACTTGAAATAGAAAATGGGTAACGTAATATTACAGACATTTCTAACAGTGTATACACGCTTTCATTTAAGACACACAAATGCCTGTATAGTGCTTTGTATATCGTTTCGGTATAGTAATCACTTTGCTTTGTTGATTTGAGTGGAGCAAAAGTTGTTTATGAACCTGTAACTAAAACACAACAATGTGATCTAAGCACTAACAAACAAAAGAAAATTAAAAATAACACACATAACAAATTGCAAGATGTGCTATGAGAAAGGTATCTTGATAATTATCATTGATATTTCTGTATGTAGTTTGTTCTCCAGGTGCATGCAGGCAATATTTAAAATTTTAATGATCAAACTTATGTTCAACACTGATTGTTAAGAATTTACACTTTCAAGTAAATTCACCTAAGGGAAATTCGTGGAAAAATTCTATCAAATTTATATATTCTGCAACAGCTCAAAAGGAATTAATTAAGTATGAACCCAAAACAAATCCGTCAGATTGGCATTAAGAGCCTTTTGACAGCAAGACTCGGGAATCTAAATACTACAAGGCTTTTCCATAGGCATCTCCATAGGCCTTCGTAATATCCTGATGACAGAAAAGAGATGTATAAATGATTTACTGGCGACACAGCCTGTTGATACATTTATAGAATCAAATAAATCACTTGAATGTCAACAGCTCAATATCCTTTACTTGAAGCGCTCTGTGTAACTTTAAGTGGTTGTTACTGTGCCTTTTGTGACTTTGAAGGACCCCAGGGCAAATATTTAATAAAAGAGCCATTAGTATTAAGTTGACGCGTTTTTCTTAGTTATTATAAAGCAGAGTATGATATTTTTTTCAAAGCTGCTTAAGATGTGTAATAGAAATACTTTGATGATTAATATTTATCAATGAATAAAGCGCTGTGTCTGTCCCGTCTATTAGCGTAGGTTTGCACCTTTAAAAATGTCACTAAACTTTGCAGATACTTTTTCCAAAACCGCAGTCACTTTTCATCTACATCTGTTTATATATTTGCTATGACAAAACAATTTGCTCAAATGATATGACAATAAAAGTTGAATTCTGTAATTTTCTAAGAAACATATCTCCCTAAGCGGTGTGTTTGATAAATGATGACCGACTGGTCCTCTTCCACTGGACATAGATGAAACCAACGTGAATAACACTAAGCTTTGGAATTATCTTTTGCATTATACTGTTTCGTTAACTAATTTCAACTTTAAAATGCTGTTGTTTTGCAAGCTACCCCAATAGTTTCAAGTTTAAAAAGTACAATACAAAGTATCTTTTCGGTTCTTTTAACTGTGTACGCAGGAGCTCTGTACGTTCAACAGCCAAAATAGTTATTACGTCATATCCAACTATCTGTACTACTGTCAGATACCAATCTGTACTACAGATTCCGGAGATTATCATATAAAGTTTCTGAAAGTTCATAGCGCCCGTGTCTATTCAAATGTGGGCTTAATTTTCTCTTAAGGGGATATGTGCACCAAAAATCATTTTTAAAAAACTAAAAATGCAAGAGATTTCGTATTTTGGGAGCATGACACAAAATATCATAAACAGAGAAAAATGCAAAAAATGTGCCTAATTTACATATTTAATGGCAGCTATCTTAGATTTTCGGAGTCGGATTTCAAAAGGGCAAATGTATGCATTCATTTTTTTCACTTCATTTTTTTAATATATGAAAGAGAAAATCAAAACGAAAAACAAAAGGTATCCACCTCAAGTATCCTAAAATATTGTTTTCGCATTTGTTAGTTTATGCTCAGAGTGTATGAATCTGAATTATGATGTGTTTTATGCTATACTAAAGATGTTAAATATACCAGTGCCTTGAGTAATATTAACATTTAATTGCTATTTTGCTTAAGGTGTCACATACAACCAAAGACATTGTTAGCATAGTTAACATAAACATAAAACAATACTAATCTGATACTTGTGATATATCAAAGATAGTCAGATAACATTTTGAACAACATTAATGACTCAAAAAGGAGCAACATTAATATACCTTGCTGAAGAAACACCTGCCTTTTATTCATAATGAATGGAGGTAGCAGAGATTTTCGTCTTAATTTTGTTCTGCGATTTGTGTGAATCTCAAGGGTTAGATACACTTCGTCATTTTCGAAGTCATTTTCATTAAGAATTTTATCATTGCTGTAAATTTTCTACAATGGTGTAAACTGTTAATTCTGAATGAGCATTTTTATTCAAAATGTTCACATTATGCAGAATGTATTAAATGGAGACCTATTTTACACCCCATCTTATATTTTAAGTGCAAACTGATGGGCATTATGTTTGATATTGATTTCGAGGAGCTAGATCTATTCATTGTAAGCTATTTTCTTGAAATGATTGTAAGCTATTTCCTTGAAATGATTGTTAAGGTTCATTTAGCATAACAATTTACATTACTTTAAACATTAATTACCACAAGAATAATTTTGAAAGAAAAATGTCTAAAACCTACAAAAATAACAAACTGTATCTAGCCTACTTTTATTCATTGTCTTACAACTAATTTTGCTTCAACTGGCCCAGGGTACCATTTTTGATGCTGCTTAGCACATAAACAAAAGGACGCGACTCGTATAGTTTCCATGCAATTTAAATAATATGACATCATTTTAATTCAACAATTAACGTATACCGATTTACTACTTTTAATCCGATGGCCCATTATAAAAGCAGCTGTTTTTACAGGATACTAAATACAAGTCTATGAATGACTCTATCTTCCTGATTTTGTGAACGCTATTTTCCTGTTTGGGTAATTTTTGATTTTCAATTGTTCATCTGTTCCCTTCCGCAATAGCTATTTCCTTTCTTTTTGGTGCTACACTTTATGACCTAACGGTTTAAATAAATAGACAATAAAAATAATTCATTATTACAAATAATAGCATTCATCATGGTTTCAAAGCTACCATTTTAACATGGTATAAGGTATAGATTGCATATGACTATGTTTATTTTCTGGTGCATTTTAGTCAAAATGATACATGTACATTGTTACCTGGTTTCCTTTTGCTTTTTTCGAAAATCGATACCGTACTAACGTGGTAATCGGGTGAGCCAACATTGTCCCCAAATATGTGATCGTCCAGCCCATATGAGCCGTAAATGCAGCAAACTTCATTTTGCGCTACAGGTGAAAATACATGTCAAGATCGCAATTTTCCGAAATTGATTTTTGACAGATTCACAATCCTTGTGCTTTCTTCAAAACACCAACACAGTTTCATTTCAAGAAAATGATCAGAAATATAAAATATGTCTGTATATTTTGAAGATAGTCAACACAAAATATACAACTTTAACTAATCTTTGAACGCGTTTATCTCAGATATACATTTGACTTCCTCGCAAACTTAGACCGCGGACTGTAACTTGACTTCTGGAAATTGAATGTTCATTGTGGTGTCTTTTTATTCCTTACAACTTGATCTTTGCAAATACTAAACAAATTAAAATGAAATGACAAGAGGCTGTATTTACGGCTGTTTTGGTATGGACGGTCACATATTTGAAACAATTTGTCCCTCGATATTATCTCCATTGTCCATCAGTTGAACCTAACTTTACCTATCCTAACCTAATCTAACATACACTAGAAAATGTTGGATAGAAATATGCCTTTTTGTTTCCGACAATTAACTGATGTTCACCTGTAATGTTTGCTTCACTACTGTGCTCTATTAGAAGAGCAGCTGCTAACCAGGATGATATACACAAATATGTAATATAACATAACATCACATAACACATGTATAATAGTAGTATGTTAAATATTTGAGGTAAGATGACGCAGCCTTATTTTACACCTTAACATGTAGTTGTGGCAAACCAGTCTGTTAAGTTGCCATTCATTCGTAAAGCATTGATTGATTTTCTATATAGCTTTTCCAAAGAATCCAGGAAGCTGTCAATACACCCTCTTGCCCAACCGAGTCGAATCAGTCGTGATGCACTGATGCAAACACTTAGTATACCGTCCGGGGCAGAAACCAGCCTTCTGCGATGGACGATGGTAGGCTTGAAGACTTATTCCTATATGGCAAATAAAAAATAAAAACTATTGGAAACCATTATTCTAGGTAATACGTGCTTGGTATATTTTTGTGATTTTATTATACACAGAATGAAAACTATAATGGCAGGAGTTTTAAATCAAGTCGAGCTGCAAAATAATTATTTCTTATTACCATTATTGAATGCAAATATTCTATCTATATATCTTCAACATTATTCACAAAATCTCAAATATCTTTGTATAAAGTTTGTTTGATTTCTTAATGTAAAGACATTTTGTTGATTTTCAAATATTTTTGGCAATGTAGTTGTTAGATTTTAAATGCCTTCACTATTATTAAACAAAGAAACTTTGATTTCAGCTGCCGAATTCCCTGTCAGGATGGATAATGATACTTCTTGATATATTCACGCTGAGAGTGATATTCCTTTTTTCAGATACACATGTATATTGACAATGTATTAAAGAAAAGGGTACAACAAGTAATCTAGTAAATACTTCAAAATAATCATGTTGCAATGGAATTCTCAAATTCTGAACTTAATTTCGTTTCTGGTGAAGCAACTTTTCATACTATGCTAGACATACTGTCAAGGCCTCGAGTAACATCAAATTTTCATAATGCTATTTACTCATGTATTATATGAAATAAAAGACATGGTGGTATACTTACCTTACCATATAAAATAACACTAAAGATACTAATCTGATACGTGCAATAAAAAATAGATATCAAAGATAAACATGCAATGTCTTGAATTTCATTAAATTGACTATAAAGGAACATTGCTGAAATACCACCTGCTCTTATTTATAACAAATTGAGGTAGACCAGATTTTCGTCTGCATGCTATGTTATCTTTTCGAATCTTTCTGTTTTCTTTTGTAATACAAATGGTCCGATTAGAATTTTCCTTTTCTAACTGAAGCATCATCTGCTCCTTTTTATTTAGGTATTCAAACATGCTACAGAGTTGTTCATCGCTAATCAACAACGATGCATCCATGCGTCTGCGTATTTTTTTATCGCACGAGGGTGGCTTTAACAACGAACATCTTCCTGAAAACGTATAATTAAATTCAAAATGTTTCCAATTTAGCAGATACTCATCTCAATAAAAAATACTTTGAAGAATCTGAAACAAAATGCTAGCGTTTAAATGATTGTTGCTTTGTCGTTTTCAACTGTTCCCAAGCGCCAGTCCTTGCACGTACTCACATTCCCGACGCGCGATGAACAGTGCGCCGATTTATGTGCACTGCGTAAACGCACCTCAATGTACGCTGTGCCGAGCGTGACGCGCTTATTTGAATATCAACTGTGGATTCATCACAAATCAACAATGGTACGCTCCTGTATTAAGAGATACAGTGAGTTGAACAAATATTGATCAACACACGGACGGAGTTGAATCCCTCTTAACTTGTAACTTTACATAACATAACTTCACATACCATAACATAACATAATGTAACATAACATATATATTATGGATAGTAATATGTCTTTTTGTTTCCAACAATTAACTGATATTCACCCGCCATATTTGCTTCACTACTATGATCTATTAGAAGAGCAGCTGCTAACTAGGATGTTATAATCAAATATGTAATAGCCTGTGCCTTCCTGATGATTTCACTCTGTCATCCTGTTACTAGGATAATTTTTGATTTACCATTGTTGATCTTTTTCCTTCTCTCATCAGCTAGTAATAGTAAGAAACTCTTTTCAGTGTGGCCTTAGATAAGATGCATTTTATAAACAGTTTGCCAAATTTACAAACCACAATACATTGTTTTGTCAAATCATAAAATAAACTAAAATGAAGGTAACTTGAGATGTGTTGTATAAAAATAGGTGCGATTTATAAACAGTTTGCCATGTTTTACAAACCACAATGCATTGTTTTGTCAAATTATAAAATAAACTAAAATAAAGGTAACTTGAGCTTTGTTTGTATCCTAAGAATAGATGCGTTTTATAAACAGTTTGCCATGTTTTACAAACCACAATGCATTGTTTTGTCAAATCATAAAATAAACTAAAATAAAGGTAACTTGAGATTGGTTTGTATCCTAAGAATAGATGCGTTTTATAAAAAGTTTACTATGTTTTACAAACCACAATACATTGTTTTGTCAAATTATAAAATAAACTAAAATGGAGGTAACTTGAGATTGGTTTGTATCCTAAGAATAGATGCGTTTTATAAACAGTTTGCCATGTTTTCACAAACCACAATGCATTGTTTTGTCAAATCATAAAATAAACTAGAATGAAGGTAACTTGAGATGTGTTTGTATCCTGAGAATAGATGCGTTTTATAAACAGTTTACTGTGTTTTACAAACCACAATACATGGTTTTGTCAAATCATAAAATAGACTAAAATGAAGGTAACTTGAGATGTGTTTGTATAAAATTAGATGCGTTTTATAAACAGTTTGCCATGTTTTACAAACCACAATACATTGTTTTGTCAAATCATAAAATAAACTAAAATGAAAGTATTTGTAGGTTTGTATCATAAGAAAAGGTGCGTTTTATAAATGGTTTACAATACATTGTTTTGTCAAAAAAATGTAGCGTATCCTAACAACATTTTACATGTAATTATCCCCATTTCCATCAATATTTTATTAAATTATACCCCAAAATAAACTAATATGAAGGTAACTTGACATTGGTTTGCTTAATCGTTATGACTTAAAAAGCAAATAAACGTGTTTACATCAATGTGTGTACCTACTTGATACGCATATTTCAAAGACTGGTATAAAATGAAGAAACATGGTATTGAAAGTAAATCAAGTTCTTTCTGGCACACACTGTAGTATTATATATATTCAATGGAAAAGAAATGTAATATCAAAGATTTTGATTTACGCGTGGCTGCAAAATGTATTGACCTCATTTCTTCTAAATGTTATTACCCTATGGGATATCTTTTTATAGTCAATATTGCAAAAATCAACACCCGTCAATAATGACTAATTGTCTCAAATTTCTTTTGGAAATGTGTGGTATAATTATCACAAGTGAAAAGAAATGTAATGTTAAATATCGTAATGGGATGGTAAAATATTCTTCAGAATATTAATCAACTTAAAAGAGATCACTTTATCATACTAGGTCATATAATTTTAGAAGAGATTTTGTTTATGGTTATGATTTCAGACTGTTCTAACAGTGAGAGCAATTTTGATCAACAAATTCGCATTACTCGTTTTTGTTAAACAAAATATTCCATTTTACTATTTGTTTTAAACCAGTGTATATCAGGACTAAACATTAGACGACATAAAAGGGCAAATTAGAGCAAATACAAACGTTTTATTACTGATAAATAGAACACAATTTATCATTTATAGAACCATTATGGATGAGGTGATTTATTCACCTTAATATTTGAAGAAAACAGTGCTACTAAAAGACCTCCATGAATCGAATTTCTGTTTCTATAAAGAAACTTTCACACTGTTATACTAGATTGTTATACTGCTGAGGCCTTGAGAAACATCAAATTTTCATTATGTCATTCTATATGCTTATGTATCAAAAGAAAAAGATAGTTAGGTAAACAATGTTTAAGTTATACCACAGGTTGTAATACAAACTATTTTATGATTTAGTAAAACAAATTGTCATTTACAGGTGTTAAAGTTGATTATAAAGTTTACAATATTTTGCAAGAAGGTCGCTTGGCTAACCTAAGCGGGTCAAAAGCTAAATGCAGACTCCATACAAATTGTCAACACTTTTGATGTCTAAATGGAGCAGTATATAGTATATTTTCTTGTAAAATGAGTCGACGCATAATGGGGTTAAATTCAACTGAATATTTATACTGCTATCTGTACTGTACTCGGAAAGAGTAAATGTACCTGGATGACACCCGAGTGCTAAATTGACATTGAAAAACAAAATAAAACAGACACAAAAATATATTACTGTTTATGTTCAATTGAAAATACTATTATAAATGAATGCTCTCCAATTAAATTTTAAAAGTGCTAAAACCAGAGGAAACACTATAAAAAACAAATATCAATACCATTAAAGCTCTAGTTTCAAGAATATTTGTTTGTGTTTAATAGACGATCGCGGTGTTATTTTAGAGGGCAGTGTTACAGAATTTGTTGGTCAGTGGCGGGAAGATGTTGACAAAATGCGCGCGTGGTATCTAAGTGTAAGATTGACGCCTTATACACAAAATGCAACGCGCGCAAATGTTATTTACGCATTGTCTTACCGATAAACACCGAACAAATCGAAAAATACCGCAAAATAGTATCGAGTGCCTTTGACTCAACGGGCCTTCAGTGAAGACATTTTTAACGCGTGTTTTCCTATCGTACAAAATGATGATTGTTCACATATTTGCTACCTGTAGAAATTTTAAATTTTTGCCTGGTCAATTGTGAATGTCAAGTGGATGTCAAATCGAGAAAAAAAGTAAGGGGTTACCAACTGGTTTAAAAAGATAGCATAAGGTTAATTTTACGGGGTAAAATCACAAAACAATTGACATCACTGGAAATGTCTAAATTCGGTTGTATAACATTGAACTGATAACGTGTTAACGTATGTTTTCATATCCTAAAAAATGCTGAGTGTTCACATTATTTGCTACCTGTAGAAATATTCAATTTTTCGCTGGTCAATTGTGAAAGTCAAGTGGATGTCAAATCCACAAAAATAAAAAGTATGGGGTTAACGACTGGTTTAAAAAGATACCAGGAGATAAATTGCACGGGGTAAATAAAATCAAAAAACAATTGACATCACTGGAAATGTCAAAATTCGGTTGTACAGGGTGTCCAAAAATCAACTCCCCATTTTTAAATGCTTAAAACTTTAAAACCAGGATTCGCATGGCAACTATAGACATATGTATTGATAGAGGAAACTTGTAGAATTCTTATGATACCAAACATTATGCAATCAGTAAGTTTCTAAGATAGCAAGAAGGTCTGAAAGTTC
>JXSR01S063879.1:55273-65480 GCA_000969725.1 Ophiothrix spiculata
AAAATATGAAAACAAGCATCATTTAAGTACTTGATCTATCAATTTCCTTTATACGTGTGGGCTTTTCGACTTGTTTTTGCTTGTAATTGATTTGATTTTCTTGTCATAAAAACTGAGTTTACAGAAGTGAATGCTTTTATGCAAGTGTAATGAGAACAAACCTCAAGTAATTTATACACCACTACTTGTTTATTCAAATAACTTCATTTAAAAATACCATTATAGTCGTAAATATATTTTAACCATGTTTTTAATGTTCATGTACTAACTAAGAAGAAGCTATTTATTTATGTAACTGTTTTCATCAAATGCATCATATAATTCTTGGAGAAAGGGTAATATAAGCAGAAATTCCTCCAATTATAGAGGTAACAATATTCTACCAATAAGGAGGAAAATTGTGTGAAGTTTGCTTATAAATTATTTCACACATTAATAATAAAACCAATTAAAATACAATTAGAAAGAACACATAGAACCAGAACAGCCATCTTGCAACAGGAGTAGCCCTAGGTAGAACACACAATGGAGGCATACTAAAAAAATGGAAAAATAGAAAAACGAACTTGAGCAAGGAACCAGATGCCATGCAAAATGTTTTATGAAAAGTGAGCAACGGATCACTGATTCATAACTTACTTTGCATGTAAAAGTGGCTTAGTGTCTGTTCTTTGCAAGAAAATCTTTCTAAGTTGCATTTCACCTTTGTCTTTCTTAAACTTATTTTGAATTGGATGTAACGAAGAACTACTTTGACAATTCCGCATTTGTAATTTATTTAAACATTATATTTATTGTTTCAGGGACTTTTAATTGTTGCAATGTCTGTTTCTAAAACAAGATACACAATGATCTAGCTGCCTTCCTACTCTTCAAGCACTTCTTTTTTCCTCGTTTTATGTCCAGTGCTTATTGTAGCATTAGCCATCTTCTCTTATGATGGAATTTATTCAGGTAAAGAATTCAAAATGCGGGCTGCTGATCGAACACAGGATCTCTTGTGGCTAACTATGTTAGAACGAAGGGATTGCGCCAAACCAAGCAGAAGTGGCATGGGGGACACTCAAGGATAATGTTGCAGGCATAGCATGACCAGGAAAAAGATGAATTAGGGTTGTTTTTGAGGACTGAATCAAGCGACACCGTTTAGGGTATCAAAAAACTCAAAAACAGCAAATTTCAAGAAATAGATCACTTTTTCAAACGCTTGTACGAAAACGGTATCGAATATACATAGAGACAGAATAAAAAAGATTCATAAGAAAATATATCATTAAATTAGAATCTAAAATATTTGTTCATGAAAAACTTGATTTCCAACAGCATCGATAAGTCACTGACTTACATGCCGAAACACTGAAAGTCAAGACACACTTAACACTTTGAAGAACCATTGATGAAGTTGAAGAAGCTGAAGAGGTTTTAATTGTCTGGTAGCACTTACCCTTAGGGTGCCATGGAATAGCACATTTCCATAATTCAGTTCTTTCACATTAAAGCATGAAAGTATGATAATTATTTAAGGATGCGAGCCCTTTTAGCTGTAATATGATTGCAGGTGTCTAAAATACTTTGGACATTTAACATAAGGTTGCAAATACAGGAAAATGTGTTCGGTATAGATCAGCTGCTACGGACATGTGAGTGACCAGTGGGAACCAACGCACAAAAGGATGGCTGCAATTGACCGATGTAACAACAGTCAGGTGTCAGCAACAAAGGAAGTGGACTTGTAAACACTGACTTGATAATGCTATGTCTACAGGCAATGCATCTATCATGTGTCGTCTATATGATGTCATTTTTCTTTCTTTTGGTCTTATTTTGGTTTTCTTTTAACACAAGGGTGATTTGATTAGATCATTTAAATCTTGCAAGATCAAATATATAGTTCCTGGAAACGCTGGTTATGCAACAAAATTTGATATACCATAACTATACCATAATCGCTAATATGCCATAACTGATTCTGTTAACCATGTGTGAGACCTTTTATCTCTAACGAGCCGTAAATGCAGCAAACTTTATTTTGCGCTAAAGGTGGGAATATTTGTCAAGATCGTAATTTGCGAAATTGATTTTTTGACGGATTCACAATTCTTAATTTCAAAAATTCTTGCAAAGTTTAATTTCTAGAAAATGATCGAAAAATGTATCTCAGTTGTACATTTTACTTCCTGAAAACACATAACTTGACTTCTGAAAATCGAATGAAGTTCAGTGAGGTATTAGTTTAATCCTTATAACATAGTCTTTCCAAAAGTGAACATGACAAGAGGCCGTTTTATTAAGTTTGTAACCCTTATGCGATATATTATCCATATCCGAAAAGGTTTTGCTTGTATATCTACAGTCAAGTTTTATTAAACTTTTATATTTTCATTTGCATTTTCTACAAATTGTGGTCGCTTATGCTTATGGTATATACTTCGTGTATACACAAAATGTAAATAAATGTAAAAAAAACTTTAAATGGTAAAAGTTTTAATATCACGTGTAATATTATGATTAATTCATAAAGTCAATATAATATCAAGTCTACCGTGCTCTTACTAAGAGTCATAGAGTGTACTCGTGTGTACAAATAGTGTCCATATTTAATTGGTGTGTAGTTAAGTATTCGCATGGTTACCATACAAATCTTGTATCGCATTTGTTCAAACTCTAGATACGCAGTTTTTGTGATGAGAGCTTCTGTTGATGGTACATTTCTAGACCACCATTTTGTCTGAAATATAAATTTATGTAATGTAATATGTTATTCATACATACTTTGTGGGATTTAGTCTGAACTCGGGTTAAAATGAAATGTAAACGTGAAATTTAAGTAAATGTAAACTTTAAGTCCGAACTCGGATTAAAATCACAGATTACTGTAAAAGGTCAATTTGTGATCTTTGAATATTATTTCTATCGAGCTCAGTCTCAGCAAGGATTAAAAAAGTAAAACTAGAGGCCCTGCATGTGACGTGTAATACCGTGAATATGGCGGATTGCTCAAATTGCATTCAATGGGACAAATTCATATAATGTGTCCCATCAATAAAAAGGCACCATTATCAGTAGTTTAATTACAGTATCTTGTTGAATGGACTGCCATACGCTATCTTTACGGGAAAGGTCATCAGTCCAAATCCTTTGTTTGATATCAATCGATAAAAGCATGCAAGGCCTCTATATCGGCATTTTGACCAATCACATCAATTGAGTTGTATTACGTCCCTGTGTTTCCATAAAAGCATGCAAGGCCTCTATATCGGCATTTTGACCAATCACATCAATTGAGTTGTAGCACGTGCCTGTGATTTCCATAAAAGCATATAAGGCCTCTATATCGGCATATTGACCAATCACATCAATTGAGTTGTAGCACATGCCTGTGATTTCCATAAAAGCATGCTAGGCCTCTATATCGGCATTTTGACCAATCACATCAATTGAGTTGTATCACCTGCCTGTGATTTCCATATTCATTTTCTCGGCGCGATAAATGTAAAATAAAATTATAACCAGACGCACAAATGAGAAGGTATACTAATTCGTAAGTTTAAAATTGTTATTAATATAATTCTCATCTGTCATTTAAATCTGTAAGAGATTAAAGATCAATTCCCGATCAATCCTTTCAGATTTAAAATCAAAATCTTAAAGATTCATTTCTTTTTTGCATTTAAAACAATATAATATCTCTGTGAAATATTTATCTTAAATTCAGACAGAAGGATTGTTCATATCACTAACTCCAGTCTTTGAAAAGATTCAAATTAAATCTTCAAGATCAAAATTTTTATCTTGTGAATGTAGAGTTTAGACGGTTGTTTGATTATAATACTAGAACTGTTTTGAATCACTGCTCCCACGTCGTCTGGAGATAAAATCAAAGAACGGTGAAGTATACCTCATTGTCATTTCTATATTTTATACAACATGTAAACATACTTTCAGTATTATGTTAAGCCAATTACTTTATGCATAAAATATACACTAGTCTAAGCTTAATTATTACTTTTATGATTTGATAAAGAAACACTTAGATTGTTTTGTTGCAAAAAATAAAAAAAGGCTGTTGCTAACTTTAAAGTCTAAATTATCATTTGTAATTCCATAATACTTTTCTTGACTATAAGTAGGTGAAATTTGAATAAGATCAGATGCTCCGAACGACAAAAAATGGTGCGTTTTGTAATTTAAGAAAAACTTATCGCCATTTTTTTAAAGGGTACTAATAATGTTATATACATTAAGTATATTCCATTCAACCTTTTCAATAGGACTGTGAATGTATGTCGAACGCTGGTTATGCAACAAAATTTGATATAACATAACTATACCATAATCGCTAATATGCCATATTAGGTATTTCTTCTGTCCTTTGTGTAGATTGACACCAAGATGAGTAAAACAATATTTTTGTGACCGTACTGGTTAAGTTAAGTGTTAAAAACCAACTCAAGATAGTGTTGAAATCCCAGGCCAAACATCGGTCAATTTGATTTTGTTTCCACTGCAACCACTTGGGCATTAGATAAATGTAGGTGTTGAATAAGTCTCAGATGAACTTAAATCAAGTAACGATTGATTCTCTCCTCATTAGACTAGTATTACAAATCTTGGCTTATCATTTTTATACTAAATTTAACAAATCTATTACTTATTATTTGATATATACTGTTATACACTGTGAAAATGTTATTAGACATATTTAATTTTAAATTGCCTAGAAAATGTGCGCAGGGAAAATTTCATTTTGCAACAAAGAAAGCCGTAAAATAACGGACAATTTTACAGAAAGCCATAAAATAACGCACAATTTCGTAAATTATCTGATTTTACAAGGTATTTACCCTATTTCACGTTCCTTTCTCCGTAAATTCACAGTTCCTCCCTATAATCTAAGATTACGAAGTCTGTCCAATTACATCTTTTTTACAGTGTGTACTTCATATTGGTGAGATTTTGTCAAATGTGTGGATGGTATTGAAAATTTCACAGTCATATGTTTGCTCATAATCCCACTGAAACCACACACAGCTGTTATCAAAATGATGAAATTTGTACCATCTTATGCTGCTGCAGCAGGTCATAAGATCAATCAAGATGTAAAGCTTTTATAATTTGAGCTGTAACACAATATATCTTTTTTTGACGTCAACTTATTCAGCTTACGTCACATATTGTGCCTAGTCAGTTGTCACTGAGAATGAAAAGAATTCTCCTAAATGGATTGATTATGAGCGATTCAAAATCACTATTTCTTAATTGTTTATGACATTTTAACCGATGCCATAACTTTGCTTCACTCTGCGTACTACGAACTACGAATATTAATCTAGGGGATTATGCCCGGGGCAGTCCCATTATGGAGGCGACGCGTATGTAAGGGTCAAAAGACCGCCTTTTTCAGCGTCACTGTCATCCAAAGATCCCTATTGTTTTACAAATGCTTGTGATGTCACCCAAAGACCCCCAAAATTTCACATATTCCTCTCACCGAATGTCAAATTCTCTCACCGAATGCCCAAAATTATGCTCTCACCCAATGACCAGTGCATGCTATTGCCATGAAATCAAATTCTTTGAAAAGTTAAAACTTCACAAAAATTGAATATAAAAATATTGTTAACAAAATCTATTTTCATCATTATGAAAACAATTCCGAAAAGTAAATAACACCTGGGTACAAAGAATTTTGATACACCTTGTGTGCTATGTGACGATATGGTAAAACGTTACAATTGTAAAATTCAGGCATACCATACATCTACTTCAATATCAAATTTTTTTTTTCCTCGATCTAAAAATGAGATTTATATTGCATTTTTCAAATTCAGAGAGACCCACAAAATAGCTTACTTTTTCTAAGGTTGATAGAAACGGCCTTAAATACTACAATAACAGTATATGTCCCTTGTTTTGGCATGTTCTAAATTCCAAATGGCACCCGTACCGGTGTGAAAAGAATCTTAGTCCCCCTGAAATGGTAGTCCGCCTTCCATATGCCATAATGGAGTAAAGCGACAAAACTAATGTTGCGTGAGAGTTGTAAGCCTATACTTTACTGTACAACCCGGAGAGTAAGAACGGGGGACTTACATTCCTGCTATACCTGAATTTACATCCGTTGGTTCCCGTATCGAAATGGCCAGCAAAAATCGTGTAATGCGTTAAATGTTGAAATTTACAAAGTTTATTTTGTTGCTTCATGGGAGTGTTCTGATACAAAAATGTACCTTTTCTAAATATTCATGGTCATTAAGTGGCATTTTAGACTCATGTGATTCTTAAAGTCTTTAGTTTAATATCGATTTGCAAATCTCAGTTGCTCATTATCATTTGCAAACAAAGTCTGGAGAAATTTAACACTACTTTAAATCAGAGCTTTAAATCTTGTATCATTTAGGAAGCACAAGCAAGGTGTAAGCCAGGCTAACGATTACTTATCTGACGTAAACCTAGAAGAAAGTCAATACAAAATCCTACATGAAAATTGATGATTAGAATACATAAAAACACACACAATAAATAGTTGATTGTGTGTATATATTTGTATTTGCATTTTGTGTAGCTATTGAAAAAATATAGCAAGATGGAAAAAAAAAGAAAAGAAAAGAAACTGAATGGCAATATGTTGTTAAACTTTGTTGTTTGCAAAGAATGCTAAAAGTAAATCAATTTCCAACGATTGGTTTGCTACAAAACGTTGGTCAAAGGCGAATTCCAGCGTGACAGGCGTGACCTTTGCATGAACCTTTTTATCTCAGAATAGCTGGTAAATTTTATCTAAAGGCGATACCACGGAAATATTCCTATATGTTATAGTAAACATTCGATATTGGATGCAAGAAGTGAAAAATTCATTCTAACTCAATCACTGTCTTCACAATGGGGACACAAAGTGTCCGTGACAGGCGTGACCCAAACTGACACTGCCTTTTCAATAATATGGTTTAATGCTGAATTCTATCTCTTTCCCACGGGAGATTTGATTCCTGTTTATGTTGCAGTATATCTCCTTTGGGGAACCAATCAGGAAACATCTCACTTTTGGAGCTGTAGCTCTTAACTTGGAGAATACAGGCTAAATCATTTCGTGACAGGCGTGACGTGACAGGTGTGACATTTGTGCACACCTAGTAAAACTTGATTTTAGCAATGGATCTGTTTTTTAATAACGTCTTTATTTATGATTATGATTTATTTTCAACAGTTTTGATACTGCATTATGCAAGTCTAATCTATTTTTGAGCTTTAACCCTTGTCCTCCTGAGCTAATTTTGCAACACGTCCTCCGAAGGGTTGTTGCAATCGCCCAAATATTTTAGAACGGGACCTCCTATAAACTTGGTTTTGCTAATAATAAATAGGTATGATCCTCTCCTATCCAACGATATCAAGATCATCAAAATCGGCCGAGGCGTTACGTAATTATGACATAATAAAGCACTTTCGGATTGGACAAAATCAGACAAAATTGCATTATGGCAAAAATGGCCACCAAAAAGCAAAATTTTGCTACAAAAGTTCTAAATAACAGATTTTCGTCGGTTTTTTTGCCAATTACGACAGGAAATGATGATTCTAACATGTCTTTTAAGTTTGAGTTTTATAGCATGTACATTTTTTTCAACATGGCGACTTAAACATTTCCGGGATTTTGACTTCGTGACAGGCGTGACCGATTTTGAGATGTAATAGTGGAGAAATAAGCAATCACTGAATTTTTGTTTATTGCTTTGCAGATGTAGACTCCATGATAGAAGATAGATATTGATGTTTCACCAAAACATGACCTTTTAATAAAACACAGCAAAAACTTTTCATGTTTTTCGTGACAGGCGTGACATCTGAAAACGGCAAATTCCAACAACACACTACTCGGCTATGGTAAACATTTATTACTAAAACGCGATTGTACTTTAGAGCACAGAGACTGGGGCTTCTTATACACTAATAAGGAAAATCCTCATATGTTTTTCTCTGTTTCAGTACCAAATCACTTTTTGGTGCAAATTTGAGGGTAAAATGTTACTAAGGCAACATCCAACATATACCTGTCATAAAATAAGTTCTATTTGCTTTATGGAAAAAACAAAAGTAGTTCCTGAGACCTTGACTTTTTTACTTTCAACTCAGGTATTACTTTTATGTCAGAATTGAACTTGAAAAATTCATGTATGTGATACAAGATCATGGAATTAGCCCAAAGTAATTGGCCATGTGTCCCGCTTGGCAGGTGTGGTGGTATTTAAACGTTTCCCTTCCTAATGAGCGATCTTTAGTACTGAATTAAGGTGAAAAACAGCTTATGAAATAGGGGTTGTTTACAATAAGGAAGCAGTTTCAGCGAACATTTCTGTCCTGCTAGCATGAACACACATATAGCATTGACGATGTTGATAGTAGCATAGAAATAATCAAGCGGATGTATGTTCTTAACGTTCGTCATTATGAATCAGTTTAATACGATTTGCAAATCTCAGTTGCTCGTTGTCATTTGCAAACAAAGTCTGGTGAAATTTAACACAACTTCAAATGAGTGCTTTGAATCTTGTTTCATTTAAAGAAGCACAAGCAAAGTGTAAGCCAGGCTAACGATAACTGTATCTAACGTAAACCTAGAATGCATGAGTCGTGCTCCCACGTAATATACGGAAAGTCGCCAATTACATTTTAGAATGAATCTCTGCTAAGGTCGAAAGTGAAAATGATGGTGAGGTCAGTTTGGGGATTTTAATTCAAAACTACATTATCTGTACATTTCTGTAACACAATACCTAAGGTTTCGAATACACTTTATGCCGGTGTCATGAATGATACAGTCCTACCTATTTATTGTCCGGGTACCTATATATTTGTATAGTATGTACTTTGTTCGTGTATCGATCACACATCAAGGTCACGCTTTATTCCGTTGAAGTCAATGGAGGGGGGACAATAAAATGGGTAGGACTGTATCATTCATTACACCGGGAGATGTAATATTTTGCAGTTAATTGATCACATAATGTGACATATTGCAATAATACTCTATTATATTCTTACATCTTACAACTTCAAGCACGGTAGATATTTTGTAGGGTATCTTATATGTAGTTTGATCTCTTAATGGAGAATGAAGGAAATGGATGCCATGTATATCATATTACATTCAAAAGCAACGAATAAGATGCACTGCAATATGTTACAAACATATTTTCAAAAATCGTAACTCTCCGTTCATTTTGCGGAGGCATATCACATTATAAAGTGTGGATCGAATAGTATTCAAAGTTAAAACCAACAGTGCCCTAGATATTCTTCACATTCCGTGCATTAAAAGTGATTGCTACAAATTATGACGGTATTTATTTGATTCTGTGCAAATTTATTGTTTATACAAAATCAATTGGTACATTTATGCATAGATTGATTACGACGGGAAATGTGTTATTCTCTCCTGGGAACAATTAGTGAATGATTGAATTCAAAATAACTGTTGATCATAAGCTGTTGGAAAATTCTAAAAATGATGCATGAACTTTGATCACACTTCCTCTTTTCATAGACAGTTTTCTTCATCGTTAGAAAAACAAAACAACCATTTTATAATGAATAATTTGATTTATGTGAAAAAAAATCTAATTATGTGTTGATTTCCAGGAGTACGTTTTTTTGACAATAATGAATGAAAATAATTCAAGACTAATGCTTGGCTTTTTCTGATGATCATGTGAAACAGTTTGGGACGGTGGACGTTTTGGTCCTCAATATGTTTCTGCTAACCTTACCACAAGAGAAAAAAAGAGGAGATTTTTGGACATGCTTCAGCAAAAAATTAACATAAAAACTAAACCGAGATCATCTTATTGCACGAGTTATCTATCTTTTGTGTCGCCGCAGCTAAAGGATGCATATGTAAGTCCCTACATTTTTGATAATTGTGACACATTTATATACCAGATATGCTGTACTGAACAGTATATAGACAACTTCATCCACCTGCGCAGCGGTACACAATTAAAACCACAAAGTTGAAAATTGAACTTCTACTGCACTCACCAAACTATATTCCAAGCGCATGATCGTGTTTTAATACTATATTAAAGAATTGCTTTTATAGGTAGTCTTTTCAAATATTTACCCTTGTTTATTTTATCAAACATTTTTAGGGGTACTATTTTAGAATACAGCTTGTCCCAATATTAATGCAACGAGCAAATAAAAAATA